>MJUU01000029.1:106645-133727 GCA_002080025.1 Modiolus philippinarum | reverse complement strand
TATTTACTTTCTGGCATGTGGCTATGTTTTTCGGCCATTGTAGGTGTTTCCTGTTATCTTTTTTATTCCATTTCATGAACCAGAGTCTTTCACATTTTATAAACCCTACATAGACTTAGGGGGAGCGTACATAGTATTGTTGAAAATTACATTTAACTAAGGCACTTCAAAAACTCTCCTACATTTTCAATATTTTGTCACACTTGTTGCAGTTATAGTTAGCCTGATGGAGATTCAATTCGATTTAATTCAAAATATTTAAATGATGCGTAAATACAAACATTCAAAAGTATTGCACATCAGGTATGGCCTATGTATAAGTGCTGTATAACCCCTGATGGAGATGTGAAAATTTGGCAAAAAGTTGTAAGATGTTGCCTTTGAAAATGGGGAAATATTTAATGATATTGAAAATTTCTTTTAGAACACGTCAGCAACTCGTGTTCAGCGAATAGTCATTCTTTATTTCAACGTGATTGCTCAATCGGATCCTCAATTTTGCGGCCTTATGACACCAATCTTCTCATTTGTGAAGGTCTATCTACAGGTGTCACATCTACAAGGCATATGCACTCTATGTGCTTACGAATGCTCTATAATGGTTGAGTATTGCGTGATTTGAACCGTCCTGTTCAGTCTATAAATGTTTAAATGATCTCAAACTTGTTTTGTTTCCTCAATTGTTTCCCCCTTCCAATGGTTAGTCGTTCTTATGATGCCCAGTTCTATTGATATTATTGTTTTTCTTTCTCCGAGGGATGACACTCTAGAAGCAAATGTATCTCGTTCTCAATCTGTCCACATTCACATACTGGTATTATGTCCCATTTTATGCCTAAAGTTGTAAATTTAGTGAGGAGTATCCGGTTCTTGGTTGATAATACCGAGAACATTTGTTTGCGTTTAGGGTTTAGTTCTCTACCCCTATCACTGATAGTCCATCTTCTTTGCCCCTTTTTTCTATGCTCTTTCCTACCACTTTTTGATGTCTTTCAGGAATAATATCTTGTCCCTTGATGTTAATATCGCGCATCCTGTGCTGCCCTTTTAGCAAGAATGGTGTTCACAACATATTGACGGTGATCCCTTTCATTCTTAGCTCTTCTGTTAGTTCATTAATATCCCTGATAACATTGTAATTAGCTTTTGGTTCAATTTTGTATTGAATGTCAGTGAGGATCTTAGAGAGTGAATTAGCTGATGCAGGTTTCATTTTACTTATATAAATGTGTGGTAATGTTTATTGTTTATTTTCGTTTTCATCTATCCTTGTCTTTTAGATGGTCTTTGCCAACAATCAAGGTCACAAGAATAGTCCTGCTATTTTAACTCTGCGCACAAATGATTCTTTTGGATATTTCGAGTATACTAAGAACAATTTCAAAGGAGTTGTAATAATGAAATTGTTATCCAATTGACTGCCATGCACGGAAAAATCACCGTTAAAGCATACAGAACTCAGCACGGAAGTGACAAAAAAAAATCACTTGCAGTGCTACTAAATCCGATACTAATATCAGTTGTATCACTAGGTGCTCTGAAAGTGTGAACATGATCTAATTTACATCCGTCACAATGTCAGTCAAAATTGTTGAGTCAAATTAAGTTTAGGTCGGTGCTACATATATCGGGGTTTTATCCTTTCTCTGCTGAAAGATTTCATTTGTCAAAAACAAATTGGATTATCAGTTCTGCAAATTGATATTCTGAGATATGATTGTTTGTATGGCATGAATTGTGTCGTTGTATCGGGGGATTTTCATATCATAAAATGCAATGTTGCTTTTGTTTGCTTTGGTGGTGCCCTGTAGGTACCTGTCTCCGGTACAAAGATTTTCAGGTTTCACTGTTAATGTCTTCAATGAATTACCACGGTATGAGCCTTTTGCACTCGAATTCAATTGTATACAAAAGGGAAGTAAATTATTCTAGTAACTGGTACCAAAAATCTTATTAAATAATTTACATTTTGACATTTATTTCTCTCTTTAATACTACTTATATTGCAAATAACTGATACTGATTAAACCGTGGATTGCATATATTTTTATATTGCTCAGACTGTCGACGTTCTCCATTTTGAATAAAACGAAGATATTCTAATGGATATGGAGAAATAATTTATATGAAAAAAATTCATCAGATTCCGACAGTACAAGAACTCTATGGCCACTTATTATTTGCATCATGAAAGAATAAATACATCTGGAAATGCCAATTTAAAAGAACGTCCCCTTGTTATAACTTTCCTAATTCTACCTTATGATAGAATGCTGCAATTTGATTGGTCGAATATCGGTGTATTTTTGACAAATCCATGAAATTTCAAGAAAGTTCTCAAGCAGCGGAGTATTTGCCTAAAAAATTGTCACTTTTTACCCTCTGCCGGGGTATTTGCTAAAAAATTTGCCTTTTTTAACCTTTCACTGAGACGCTTGTAAAAATTTAAAAACGACGTCATCTATGCGCTTTAAATAAAGTCATTCGGTAGAATTAAACAGATACATCATGTTTGGTCGGGGAATTTGTGAAAAATACCAGTCTCGAGAATGCAATTTCCCTCGCCCGTTGGGCTCGGGAAATATAACATCTCTCGACTGGTATTTTTCGCAAATTCCCCTCCCAAACATGATATATCTGTTCAAAATACACGCACACGTGATTTTCGTTACACGTTAGTCAGTAGTCTTCTCTTGTATACTCTACAACTTTTTCCATTTTTCTGTCCCGGTTGCCCCTAGAAGGCCGTACTGGCCGAAACGTTGGGCACACTTTCCCATGTTCAACTTTATCGGTCTTAATTAGGGTAGATAACTCCAATTGAATTATCGTGATCCGGGTTACATATTTAACTGCTCAACTGCTGACGACTGTATTATACACTTTTGAATTAATGTAACTTTTATATTTTCTTATAGATTTCCTTACAATATTTATATACTCAACAATAAACTTAACTGTATTTTTTGATAATATCTGATAACGCTTAAATGTTTTAAATTTCATCTATTTTTTATTTTTTTTTTTGCATATTTTCAATGCACAGTTAAATCTATAAAATTTTCATTTTGACATCAAAAGATCATCATAACCGTTCTATTTCCTGTAGTGAAACTGCAGGTGTACATTAAAATCTACCTGTAGATCACCTAGGGGCAAACCTGTGTAATCAACAGGACAAGACTGGCCAAGAATTTTATGACCTCCTTTACCTGTTTCCGTAATAAACAATCAAGCGATTGCGTAATTATTGATACAGGCAGATGCTGTTCTTCTACAACTGATATATGTACACATATACACACATTCACCTGACAAAATACCTGTGCAAAGGCACGGGGAATTCACATTACACATATTGTCCCTGATTGCCTGAAATCATTTAGCTAAAAGCACGGCTTACAGATGTCAAATACTCGTTTTCGGGGCCAAAATAAAATAAAATAAAAAATTCACAAGATATGTATTTTTTATTAACGAAGATAGTTAGGAAACTAAAACATAGAAAGTACACTAGAAAAACACAACATAGATACTTCCGGTTCAAGTTACGCCATGTTAAATTGCAAATATTGGACAGGAGAAGGCAAACTTTGAACGAAATTGGACTAGACTAAATCTAAAATTAAACTGAAAACAAGTACGATTCTATTTAGATGAACATTTCAGGAATATGCAGATATCTGCAAAATGCTTAAAACGTATGTCATTATTGAGATAAAACCGCTATAAGAGACAAAGGGTTTCGGTATTTTACTTAAAATCTACTAGCAATATCACGCCAAAACAACAACATTTTCAAATACTTAGGGACGTAATTTATATTTAATTTAAACTGTCATCAATGTGATAAATAGTTCCAAAAATCATTATAGAACATCATGTGATCTGCAAACATTTGCAAAAATATTTCAATAATAGGTTATTTGACATTTTGTTCATCGTGTCGTGATTTATCTATGTGGCCTTTACTGTCTTAATGTTACCGGAAGTTACATCATACAAGTCACGTGATGTCCATTCTTTTTGGATATGTTTCACCCGTTTTGGTTATTTTAGCTGTTTTTAGTTGTATATTTTGTTTAATTTTACCTTTTAATTGTTGCCGATTTTTACTTTGTTTGTTTGTTTTTTTTCAAAAGGTAAACCGGTCACGTGATACTTTTAGATGACAGTGTACCATTGTCCTCCAGTTTGATCTTTTCACACATATACTGCTTCGGGAAACTGAGAACTCAAAGTGAAATTGTCGCTTGATACTTCCAGACGACAGTATACCTGTTACAACTTTCCACACACATGCTGCTTCGGGAAACTGAGAACTCAAAACGAAATGTAGATTGATACTTTAACATGATAGTGTACCATTGTTTGTCCTCCTTTAACAACTTTCCTTACATATACTGCTTCTGCAAAACTGAGAGCTCAAAACGAAATTGTCGATTGATAATTTTAAATGACAGTATAATATTGTTTGTCCTCCTGTTTCACTTTCTACACACACGCTAGTTTAAAAACTGATTGCAAGCGCAAAAATAAAGTGTCGCTTGATACTCTTAGATCACAGTATTCCATTGTTTGTCCTCCTGTTTCACTTTGTACACACATGCTGCCTTGGGAAACTGCAAGCCCAAAAGGAAAATGTCGCTTGACTTATAGATCACAGTATACCCTTGTTTGTTTCACTTTCCATACACATGCTACTTTTGATAACTGACTGCAAGCGAAGACGAAAATGTCGCTCGATACTTGTAGATCACAGTATACCATTGTTTATCGTCCTGTTTCACTTTCCACACACATGCTGCTTTGGAAAACTGTGAGCTAAAAAAAATGTCGTTTGACACTTTAAGATCACGGTATACAATTGTTTGTCCTCCTGTTTCAACTTTCCACACAAATGCTTCTTTTGGAAACTGTGGGCCAAAACAGAAAGCGTTGCTCAATACTTTTAGATGACAGTATGCCATTCTCATCGATCGTAACATCATGACTTGTGCCTGTGATTGCTTTATGTATATAATTTCTAACATTATATAATGATCTTGGTGAGATATGTACAGGAGACATTTACCTTGTCGTTGCACCTGGTCTCGCTCCTTATTGGAATTCATTCTCATGTCGACTTCAAGATGAAGAACAGCAATAAAAGCGTCGTTCCTTTGCTTGTTTTACCTTGTCCTTGTAGAGACTTTGTCTAATGTGCATTTAGTTCATATCCTTTCATTATTTGTTTATAATGTCCATGTTGTATTTCAGAGTTTTATCTATTGATCAATAGCAAATGATACTTAGACATTTCATATATATTATTAAAGTCGACTTTGCACTTTCATATACTAGTAATATAACTGAACAAGAGCACTCTATGTTTGTAATTGAACAAGACCATGCATCTCGACATTTAAGATTGAAAAAAAAAAACACTCTTAGCTTTGTATTTGAACAAGATCACTCTTAGTTTCTACATTGAAGCTTTGGTCTATTTTTTCATGTATAGATGATGGTACGATTGATAGTATTGAATAATTGGTATGCGTTATTTGACAATTACTAGTTATATAGTTATTTCAAGGCCTTCCGAAATCGCAAACAAAAAAAAATACATTCAGTATGTTGTTGCTAATAATGGCCATTACGAATGGAAATCTCCTTTTGTGATGTTTTTGTGTGTCTTTGAAAAAAGATAGTTTGCACCATGCACCAATAAATTGTCATGTCACGAAACAGGTCAAATCGAAATGCTGCAGATAATGTTATTGTCTGCTCAATCAACTCTTATGTCTCAATGTTTTTTCAAACATGTACTTAACGAATTATATATAACATAGAGATGCTAAATCGTTGTCGTTGAAATGTTGTGTAATTAAATAACTGTACATGGGTTTGTTTCTAAGGTCTGTATAAAGATGACAATGCTTAAATTGATAAAGTAGAAATCTGTCACATAATGGAACAGCCTTACGAATCATATCAGGACTGAAAAATTGAATGGAACGGATTATCCGGCGCTGCTTAACTTGTTAAATCTAGTGTAAATTGTTTTACCTAATGCCGAGGTTATTGTTAATTTAATGATTTTGGCTTTCCTATTTAGATCCTGATGGTAATTTGTTCTCTATCAGCTTTTACACATGTTTTGGTTCATGGATTTCTACACGTTTTAATTTAATCTGCACGGGTGAGAAGTGGGTTGTCGCGGTGCGCGTATGCAGAACCTAAATTCACAGTAACCTCGGTATTTTGTTATTTGTTACCACTGGGCCGATGCCATTGCTTGTGGACTGTTATTCCCCGAGGGTATTCACCAACCCAGTAGCCAATACTTTAGTGCTGACCCGATATCCAACCGCCTGCCATGTATTGATAAATCGCATACAGACCCTAGCACAGAAGTGACAAAACATTTACTATCGGTGCTACCTCTGTTCTAAATAAATCCGGTACTGTCATCAGTTGCATCATCAGGTGCCTTTCAAGTTTGAACATGATCTGCTTTATAACCGTCAATGTCAGTGAAAAATACTGAGTCAAATGAAGTTTAAGTCAGTGTTTTATAAACTTTTTATCTACTGAAAGATGTCAATCTGTCAAATCATCATGAAAAGATGGATTATCAGTTCTCAAGCATTTATTTTTTTTATTTGTATCGATAGATATATGATATTTTGAGATACGATTGTTTTGTATCTCCTGTATTGGGTGATTGCATGATCAGGGAAATAATTGCAATGTTGCTCTTAATTGCTTTGGTATCTCCACGTGTCTCTTGTACACAGATTTTTTAGGATAAACTGTTAATAGAAAAAAAGAAGGGAAACGGGGAATGTGTCAAAGAGACAACGACCCAAAGGGGAGTAATAACAACTCAAAGTCACCATAAGATCTTCAATGAACGGTGAGAAAACCCTACACCCAACGGCAGGTCGGAGTCGGCCCCTGAACAAAGAGCAATCAAGTCCAGCGAAATAAACATTAGCCTAGACCCCTATAGACATAAAGTAAACCAACTAGAAAAAGTACAAGACACACAAAGGCTTAATAAATTCCTGACTTAGGACAGGCGCAAACCTGTTGCGGCAGGGTTAAACTAGTTTTATTGGATCCAAACCTTCCCCCTACAGCCAATGTGATATAAAAAAAATCGTAACAACAGTAAAATTCAGATGGCAACAGGACTGAGTCAGTTGTGAAAAATGAAACTGAAAGAACTAAATATACGGACAAAAATATGAAATCACAAGAGACTACTAACAGTTAACTGACATGCCAGCTCCAGACCCATCACCAACTGACAAAGTAAGTTATGTACCCTCAGTATACAGCTTCCACCAAGATCCCTCCCTGTAAGGAGTTTAGAATAATGGTTTCATGTATATACCGGAATGCATAACCCGTGTCCATGCAATACAAATTTTAGAAATTTAGAATGTGCTTAGTTAAATTGCAAAGACCCTATCAAAAAATCAATGTTAATACCAAAGAAGGCCATACGTAATGACTTGACGACAATACCGTAATTATAACCCTTATGAATTAGACGATTTAAAGGTTTTATAAGTTTGTTAGGCGAGTTTCAGTATTTTTTACTCTTATGTAAAACATTACCGTAAAATAAGGGATGTGAAATACCAGCCTTGATTAGATGTTTACAGGTTGCATTGTATTTATGAACTAAGTCTAATGTCTATAATGAAATACCTCACGGTGTGAGAGTTTGGACTTGGATGTAATTATGCACAAAAGGAAAGTATAATATTCTAGGAACTGGTACCAATAATCTTATTAAATAATTTACATTTTGACATTTTTTCTTTAATATTACCTACATTGCAAATCACTGATACTGAATAACGCATTGAATTTTTTTATGATATTAAACTTTTTCCACTCTGAACAAACGAAGATATTTAACTGAATATGGAGAAATGATCTATATGAAATATTAATCACTTTCCGCCGGTACTGGAACTCCGTGGGTTATTTGCATCAAGAAAGTCCAAATACAACAGGTAAAAATGCATAGCTAGAAGAATATGCCCCCTGTTTCAATTTCCACACAAATGCTGCTTTTGAAAACTGCAAGCGTAAAAAGAAAATATCGCTTGATACTTGTAGATCACAATATACAATTGTATGCCCTCCTATTTCATTTTCCACACATATGCTGCTTTGGAAATTGCGAGCTCAAAAAGAAAATGTCACTTGCTACTTGTAGATCACATTATACCATTGTTTGTCCTCCCGTTTCAACTTTCCACAAACATGCTACTTTTGGAAAGTGTGGCCCAAAAAGAAAACGTCGCTTGATACTTGTAGATCACAGTATACCATTGTTTGTCCTCCCGTTTCACTTTCAACACACATGCTGCTTTGAAAACTAACTGCAAGTGCAAGAAGAAAATGTTACTTGACACTTGTAGATCACAGTATACCATTGTTTGTCCTCCTGTTTCACTTTCAACACACATGCTGATTTGGAAAACTGCGAACTCAAAAAGAAAATGTCGCTTGACTCTTTTAGATCACAGTATACAATTGTTTGTCCTCATGTTTTAACTTTCCACACATATGCTACTTTTGGAAACTGTGGGCCAAAACAAAAAACGTCGCTTGATACTTGTAGATGACAGTATACCATTCTCATCGATCGTGACATCTTGACTTGTACCTGTGATTGCTTAGATATATAATTTTTAACATTACATAATGATTGCGGTGATGTATGTACAGGAGACATCTACCTTGTCATTGCACCTGGTCGCTCCTTATGTAAATTCATACTCATGGTGACTTCAAAATGAAGAACAGCAAATAAAAGCGTTGTTCCTTTGCTTGTTTCACCTTGTACTTGTAGAGACTTTGTCTAATGTGCATTTACTCCATATCCTTTCACTGTTTATTTATAATGTCCATGTTGTATTTCAGAGTTTTATCTTTTGATCAATAGCAAATGAAACTTAGACATTTCAGATTTATTATTAAATTACAAAAAACAGGAAAACAGCAAACACCTATAATGGTCAGGAGCTACAATCACATGCCACAATTTACAAGCAAACTTCACCAGAAAAACAATAATGAAAACAAGAGACAAACATAAATAACGATAGGAACTCGGGATAGCCGGACTCGGTACCGGCACTAGCAAAAGCCAGTGGTAGGGTTAAACCGATTTATGGGTACCCAAACCTCCCCTTTCTCTATCCCGTTTCCCTATAGTATCATAAACATGCGAATAAAACCCATTGCAGGTAGACTACTAACTCAGTGACCACTATCTTGGAACAGAAAAAAACATATGACAAAACGTAATTTTGAAAGAAGGGTCAAAGAGTGCTCGCCGCTAAACTGCCGGCTAGCTCAAGGAATCTAGTCTGTTGGTAAAACACTGTCGCACTACGGAAGAAAAGTCAAACTCAAAACTCCCCGAAGGGTTTGGTAAAGAGTCTTCATGTATTTCAGTAGACATCGGCAGTATCAGTGAGAGGGCAGTATATATGTAAAATCTTCAGGTCACTGGAAGCCAAAGCCAATTTAACGGATTTGTTCATAATATCTCGTCGATATCCACTATTGTAAAGAATGTAAGTATTTTCCAGTTTTTCTGGATTATTTATCAGTTTTTGACATTTTAACAACATTTCCATAAAATCGAGGATGAGAAATGCCCTTTGTAATTAGCTGTGTGCGAGTCACGTCATATCTAGATATCAAATGTGCATAACTTCTGTAAAACTTCTTAAAAGTATTTAATAATTTATGAAATCTGTAACCTTGTTGTAAAAGTTTGGATGTGAGAGTAAGGTTACGCTCATTAAAATCATAAAGGATTGAACAAATGCGAGCGAATGGTTCAAGTTGAGATATATACACCCCGTAGGATGGAGCTAGGGGAACGCCGCCGTCAAGAAAGGGGAAATTAGTAATAGAAAAATCAAAATCATCCCTTTTATCATAAACTTTAGTTTTTATTTTACCAGAGTCAATGGTGATACTTAGATCCAGAAAAGGGCAGTATTTAAAATCATTGTTTGCCTTATTTAGTTTCAGTTGTTGTGGGTAAATGATGTCAACATAAGCTAAAAACTGGGATTGTCAATAGTAAGGATATCGTCAATATACCTGCTATTTTTATCATTGAAAATAGAAATAAGTTTATCACTATTTGGTACAGTTCCATTTTGTAGTTTTTCATGAATTCCCGTTCGTAACAGAACAGAAAAAGATCTGCAATGAGAGGTGCACAATTAGTAAAATTAAAGTCGATTTTGTACTTTCATTTCTGGTCATATAACTGAACAAGAGCACTCTATATTTGTAATTGAACAAGACCATGTATTTTGACATTTTTAATTGAAAAAAAAACACTCTAAGCTTTGTATTTGAACAAGATCACTCTTAGTTTCTACATTGAAGCTTTAGTCTATAATGGTTGACTATTTTTTTTTCATGTATAGATGACGGTACGATAATTGATATGCGTTATTTGACAATTACTAGTTATATAGTAATTTCAAGGCCTTCCGAAATCGCAAACAAAAAAAAAGATACAGAAAATACATTCAGTTTGTTGTTGCTAATAATGGCCATTACGAATGGAAATCTCCTTTTGTGATGTTTTTGTGTGTCTTTGAAAAAAGATAGTTTGCACCATGCACCAATAAATTGTCATGTCACGAAACAGGTCAAATCGAAATTGCTGCAGATAATGTTATTGTCTGTACAATCAACTCTTATGTCTCAATGTTTTTTTTTCAAACACGTACTTGACGAATTATATATAAAATGCTAAATCAATGTCGTTGAAATGTTGTGTTATTAAATAACTGAAACATGGGTTTATTTCTAAGGTCTATATAAAGATGGCAATGCTTAATTGAATATTCAGAAATCAAAGCCTTACGAATCATATCAGGACTGAAAACCTCTGCAGTAATTGAATGGGATGGATTATCCGGCGCTGCTTAGCTTGTAAAATCTAGTGTTTAATTGTTTTACCTAATGCCGAAGTTACTGTTAATTTAATGATTTTGGCTTTCCTATTTAGATCCTAGTGGTAATTTGTTTTCTATCAGCTTTTACACATATTTTGGTTAATGGATTTGCACACGTTTTGATTTAATCTGCACTGGTGAGAAGTGGGTTGTCGCGGTGCGCGTATGTAGAACATAAATTCACAGTAACCTCGGTATTTTGTTATTTGTTACCTCTGGGCCGACACCACTGCTGATGGACTGTTATTTCCCGAGGGTATTCACCAACCCAGTAGCCAATACTTCAGTGCTGGCCCGAAAACCGATTTCATTTGAAAATTTACAATATCTAAATTCAAGAAAAATTGTTAAATATAAGGAGTATCTCCCTCTTGCATAGCTCTGTATTTTGTTATATATAAATGATGCTTTACCGTGTGCATTATGTTTTATCCTAGCCGTGCTTTGATATGTCCTGTGTCTTTGTATATGCTTTATTTTATATTGTGTAATAAAGTTATTTAATGCATATAAGGGCAATAGATTAGAATATTTTGCCCAAGGTGTCAGACACCCCAAGTGTTCTATTGCCCGAGGCAAACGGTCGAAGTCAATAGAACACTTGGAGTTCTGACATCGAGGGCAAACTTTTTTAGTCTATCGCCCTGATATGCATTATATAACTGTTTTATTACCTTATAAAATTATTTAAGCCAAAGGATATCTCATGCAAGCAAAGAGAAATTTTAAATCGTTTCAGGACTGGACAAAGTTTTACCTTACATGTAATCATAAGATGCATTTAAATTTCTAAATTCTACTGCACGACCTTGCACTGACTGACTGAGAGGATCTTAGAGAGTAGCTGGTGTATGTTCTCTTTTGCTGATGTGCGCTAATGCTTATTTTGCTTTTCATCTCTTTTTGAGTTTCTCCTTGTCGTTTCGATGGCTTTTGTATACAAACAAGGTCACAAGAATGGTTCTGCTTTTTTAACTTTGTACACACATGCTTCTTTTGAATATTAAGATCAATTTCAAGGGAGTTGTAACAATGATATTTTTATCCAACCGCCTGCCATGTAATCGCACACAGACCCCAGCATAGAAGTGACAAAACATTTACTAGCAGTGCTAGTCCCCTGTTCAAAATAAATCTGGAACTGTCATCAGATAACTAAATACATAAGTAACCGTGAATTTACTTTCAGTTGAATCATCAGGTGCCCTTCAAGTTTGAACATGATCTGCTTTATAACCGTCAATGTCAGTGAAAAATATTGAGTCAAATGAAGTTTAAGTCAGTGTTTTATAAACTTTTTATCTATGTCAATCGGTCAAATCATCATGAAAAGATGGACTATTAGTTCTCAAGCATTTTTTTTTTATTTGCATCGATAGATATATGATATTTTAAAATACGATTTTTTTGTATGTCCTGTATTGGGTCATTGCATGATCAGGGAAATTTCATATAATATAAATTGCAATGTTGCTCTTGATTGCTTTGGTATCTCCACGTGTCTCCTGTACAAAGATTTTTGAGGATTAACTGTTAATACCTTACGGTATGAGCGTTTGGAATTGGATGTAATTATGCACAAAAGGAAAGTATAATATTCTAGTAACTGGTACCAATAATCTTATTAAATAATTTACATTTTGACATTTTTTCTTTAATATTACCTACATTGCAAATCACTGATACTGAATAACGCATTGATTTTTTTTTATGATATTAAACTTTTTCCACTCTGAACAAAACGAAGATATTTAACTGAATATGGAGAAATGATCTATATGAAATATTAATCACTTTCCACCGGTACTGAAACTCCGTGGATTATTTGCATCAAGAAAGCCCAAATACAACAGGTAAAAATGCATATCTAGAAGAATGCCCCCTATTTCCATACACACATGCTGCTGTTTGAAACTGCAAGCGTAAAAAGAAAATGTCGCTTGATACTTGTAGATCACAATATACAATTGTATGCCCTCCTATTTCATTTTCCACACATATGCTGCTTTGGAAATTGTGAGCTCAAAAAGGAAATGTCACTTGCTACTTGTAGATACATGTAACAGTATACAATTGTTTGTCCTCCTGTTTCACTTTCCACACACTTGCTACTTTTGGAAACTGACTGCAAGCGCAAAGAGAAAACGTCGCTTGATACTTGTAGATCACAGTATACCATTGCTTGTCCTCCCGTTTCAACTTTCCACGCACATGCTGCTTTGAAAACTGACTGCAAGTGCAAGAAGAAATTGTTGCTTGACACTCGTAGATCACAGTGTACCATTGTTTGTCCTCCTGTTTCACTTTCAACAGATATGTTGATTTGGAAAACTTCGAACTCAAAAAGAAAATGTCGCTGGACTCTTTTAGATCACAGCATACAATTGTTTGTCCTCCTGTTTTAACTTTCCACACATATGCTACTTTTGGAAACTGTGGGTCAAAACAAAAAACGTCACTTGATACTTGTAGATGACAGTATACAATTCTCATCGATCGTCACATCTTGACTTATTCCTGTGATTGCTTTATGTATATAATTTCTAACAGTACATGATCGTGGTGATGGTATGTACAGGAGATATTTACATTTGTCGTTGCACCTGGTCTTGCTCCTTATTGGAATTCATTCTCATGTAAACTTCAAGATGAAGAACAACAATAATAGCGTTATTCCTTTGCTTTTTTACCAAGTGTTTGTAGAGACTTAGTCTCTTGTGCATTTACTCTATATTCTTTCATAGTTTGTTTAATATGTCCATGTTGTATTTCAGCATTTTATCTTTTGATAATAACAATTCGTAATAACATTTCAGATATATTATCAAATTCGACTTTGTAATTTCATATACTGGTAATATAACTGAACAAGAGCATTCTATATTTGTAATTGAACAAGACCACTTTGAATTTTTACATTTGTAATTGAACAAGACCTTTTTTTACTTTTGACATTTGTAATTGAAAAGACCACTCTTAGCTTTGTATTTGAACAAGATCACTCTTAGTTTCTACATCGATGCTTAAGTCTATAAAGGTTGACTATTTTGTCATGTATATATGATGGTACGATTGATAGTATTGAATAATTGATATGCATTATTTGACAATTAATAATTATAATGTTATTTCAAGGCCTTCTGAGTGTACGTTAAATGGATTTCTAAAAAGGGTTTTAATCAATTAAATTGAAAAAAGAACTTGAAAATGCATTGAGATTGTTGTTGTTAATTATTTCAATTATAAATATTAAATTGAAAAAAAGACTTGAAAATGCATTGAGATTGTTGTTGTTAATTATTTCAATTATAAATAGAGATCTTCTTTTATGATGTCTTGTGTCATTGAAAGAAGATTTTAAACTAAACTATCATGTCACAAAACTGGCCAAATTGCAATAGCTGCAGATAATGCTAGTGTCTGTGCAATCAATTCGTTTATGTAAATCCTAAATCATTGTCGTTGAAATGTGTTATTGAATTAATGCACACCAGTTTATTCTTAAGATTTGTATAAAAATGTCAAAGCTTAATTGATAATAGAAATCTGTCGCAGAATGGAACCGCCTTACTAGTCATATCAGAACTGAAAAAGGTTGATCTCAATTCAAGAGTTTGATGCAGTCCTGGAATGGTTAGGAATGCTTGTAAAATCTAGTGCCTGATTGGATGCTTTGCTGTGTGCATTATAATTTATCACAGCTGTGCTTTAATATGCACTTTGGCTTTATGTATGCTGTAGTAATGTAAGTCTTTTTGTCGGGCAACGGATGGAAGCGATTGTAAGAACACTTTGCAAGTTAATTTAAAGTTTGTTGACGATCCCGCATCCATAGGTAAAAAGGCAAGGATATATAGCGTTGCCCGACATCTAGCAATGAATCCCGCTTAAATCGGTGCTAGGGCCCGTCATGAACTTACTATGATTTATGAGCAAAGCTAATTGTTGAAGGCCTTGTGGTGACTTCAAGATGAAGAACAACAATAAAAGCGTTTTTCCATTGCTTTGTTTTACCATGTATTTGTCGAGACTTTGTCTCATGTGCATTTACTCCATATACCTTCATTGCTTATCATAGCTGTGTCCTTTACTTGTTCTGATTTGAATTTTATTTACTTTGTGTATGCCGCCAGTTTTGCTGTGTGAATTTTATTTATTCCATATCATAGGAATGTGCTTGACTATATGTATATTATTTTGTCATTGGTTATCAGGTAAAAAAAATCATTAAAGCTTATGTTGCTTGCTCATGAAACAACCGAATCAAAATAAAGATTTCTTATCTTATCATATCAAATCAAACTCATTTTGGAATTCATGCTAATATAACCGGGAGAAAATGCGTTCCAGAATTGATGGACATTCTGTGTTTAATTTTTAGTTCACAAATGATAAATTGAAATCTAAAGAAGCTAAAAGACAAATAAATTGAAATCTATAGATACTGTCAAAAACTCCGTTATTGAACAATTGTAATTTTCATTGATCCTTTTTGATTTTATAAAGTTAGTTTTCTTAGCATGTCAATTTCGGCATTTAAGGCCTTTGAAAGGACATTTAACCCGTAAGGGATTATATCGATTATTGTTGAAATTTATCTTTGTTGTATTTTATGTTGTTATTCTTTGTGCGGTTATGCAGATGTAAACTTGGATTCTATTGGCTGATTAACCACCTGCTAAATAACCATGTCCGCCATACACAACAAGAAAATCAATAATCGTGATAATGTAGTGTTTCACATTAACAAACATGCAGTAAGCATAGAAAAATAAACACATCGACATTAAACATAGTTTACTTCTACGTAATGTAACAGTAATTTCAGTCTGAAAATTAAAATAGGAAAAACATCTATATTTGGAATAACATGTAAATTATATGAAATTATTTCCAAAGGCTTATATTGTGCGGTTATGCGGATGTAAACTTGGATTCTATTGGCTGGTTAACCACCTGCTAAATAACCATGTCCGCCCTACACAAGACAATCAATAATGATGATAATGTAGTGTTTCACCAATATGTAGACCAAAGTCATTCAAAAGCGTACATATAAGAATTGTACATAAGGACAAAATTCACAAACATGCAGTAAGCATGGATAAATAAACATATCGTAGTTAAAGTCTAACATAGTTTACTTCCACGTAATGTAAAACTAATTACATTAAAAAATTAGAATGTGAAATACATCTATACTTCGAATAACATGTAAATAAGGCTCTATCAAGTTAATTTGTAGCTTCTCATCCACCTGTACCAAAAACTCTGGGGCGAGTGGGAGGCTTTTATTTTTTATTTTTTACTGATTTTCACTAAAATTGATAGGAATTTAAAGAAAATTTCTGTATAATTGAAAATAAAAAAAATTGAGCTTATAAAAGATGGGGCGGGTGGGGATGAGAATCTATAAATTAATTTGATATGTCCTTATATGAAATATTTTATTTGCATTCATTTTCAAAGGTTTTCGCTCCATGTATTACGAAAACGCCATGCAAACTTTATACAACATGAAAAATCAATACATCAATCGGCTGTGTATTGTCCAGAGTACGCGGTCAGTCGACATAGCGTTTTTGTGTATAATCGTGTAGTTAAATGTAGGTCATTTTGTAATTATCATTTTCTTAGTTAAACACAAACAGGTTTGCATAACCGCACAAAAATGTTATCATGCATTGAACCAACTAATATGATTATTTAGATAGTGTCGAAAATCGTTGAACGGTAAGCGACCTTCAGGTCGCGCCGTTCAACCATTTTCGACACTATCTAAATAATCATATTAGTTGGTTCAATGCATGATAACTTATAATGTTTTACTTTTGAAGTGAGAACACGCATTAAATCGTAAAATTTGTAGCTCTTGGTTGTGATTATTATACCCAGAGACAAACGAATATTGTGAAACAAATAACCCTCAAATTTAACGGGTTATACTAATATGTTCATCTTTTGACGAATTATGAAATTTGAACATAAATACAAATGTTACCAGACATTTCTATTATTGTTCACGTCTCAACAATGTCGACTTTCGAATTTTTACTGGTAATTTGACGGACACGATATTTTTATATATGATGGTATGATTAATGAAATTGAATAATTGAAATGCATTATTATTTGAGTGCTACTCCAAGTGCACATTGAATTGAAGAAAATGCATATAACAGTATAGTGTTGTATGAAATACAATGCTTTTATGTAATGTTTTTACCAAGGAAATCACCAAAATCACTATTAGGAAAATGCTTTCAAATTGCTCTTGTTTAATTATTGCCATTATTGAGGTGACCCTCCCCGTATGATTCTTTGTGTTTTTATGAAAGAATATATTTTGCACTACATGATCATGTAAAGGTATTGATCGGGCAATCAATCTGTTTGACATTACTGGTTTTGACTTAAACTGCGATTGACTCACGACAGTGTAACCGGTGCTTTATTCGGAACAGGGCATGCTGAACCTTCCAGAGCACTTCTGTCACTGTCGGTACTATAATATTTGAATGTTGTGTTTTATGTACGAGTTTTTTGGCTGTCTCATGTCTTTGTGTTACCTCATTTTCGTTTTTGACATAGCTATGGACCTTGATTTTGTAATGTACGCGTGATTTATTCCTTCAGTATTCCACTGCCGTTATTTTATCTACGCTTTAAGAACGCGTAAATCTCCTCAGAAATTAAGTTTTTTACTACAGTATTCTTGATATTCAAAGCAACCCGTCAACAATACAAGACAACATCTAATGATAACATTATCCTTACAATGTGACAGACAAGGACAAAAACATTGTTATTGAATCAATGTAGAAATGTGTCCATTAACATCAGTTAGTGTCACTTATTGTTTATCTTTTGATTGTTCAAACGATTGTTCTAAGTGATCAGTGTCCAATGATTATAGTCTTACCACTGAGGTTTCTGTATATTAAGTTCTTATATCATCACTTTGCTTTAACAACCTTTGTATTATCAGCTTAGACTCCAAGTAAAGTACAACTTAATCATCATAACAAGGAGATAAGGTTTGAATAAAAATAATTCAAAGCAACAACAGATGAATTCTGAACGGAAGCATTAGATAGGATATTTTTATAGAGTAATTTGTTGCAAGAAAATCATATTTGTTTATGATTAGCTAAACAAATGATGTTTCAGAACAAAGCACTACCGGTATACCGGTATTTCATCTTGTGTATCTCAGCCGTAATTATTCTAATCAATAAATCATTTCTGGACTATGAGACTATTAGACCTTAGTATTGAATAAGACATGTCTCGATATTAAAATTATTTGATCATGCTTTCCCTTCTGGAGCACTTGACGATACCTCTGGTGTTTGGTTTTTTGTAGGGGCTCACACTGCTAGTGTTTTAGTTTTGTGGCATTCTTGTACATTTTTGTTCATTTATTTTGTCTTTATAATGATGTCTTTATTTGTGGTGGTTATAAATTGCCGAAATTTGATTTAATTTCAATCAATATGTAATATAAAAATGTCACAAAGAATAAATACATGTTCAAACAACAATGACATATGATTTTCACTTGAAATTATAAGTAATTCTAGTGTTTTGACGTTTTAACTTGGCCAATTGTTATTTATGTTATTCGGAACCAAATTATATCGACCGCATGAATACAATCTTAGGGTAAACTCCTCCAAAATTAATTTTATAACTACAGTATTCTTGATATTCAAAGCAACCTGTCAACAGTACGTATAACATCTAATGATTACATTATACTTCCTATGTGACAGACAGGGACAAAAACATTACGGAAATGTGTCCATTATCAGCAATTTGTGTCACTTATTGTTTATCTTCTGATTGTTCAAACGATTGTTCCATAGTGATCCGTGTCTAATATCTGGTGAAAGAGTTATTCCAAAATATTCTCAATGAGCAAGAAAATTATTATTGCCTGAGTTCAGATGCCCAACTACTTTATAAAATTATCATCTTTGTAGGATAAATTTCATGTAGCTGTGGATACAGATAGGAAGACCCTATCATTATTTCTTTTGCTGCCCAAAATATGATGAACACCGTAACATTCTTTTTAATAGGTTGAACTGGCAACGCTGAATGCCGTGACGCCTGAAAACGAAGAATGAACAAATGAACAAAACATGTCTGTTTTTAAACTATGGTGACCTCATGTTTACTTCAAGATGAACAACAGCAATAAAAGCGTAGATCCATTGCTTTGTTGTAAAGACTTTGTTTCATGAGCATTTACTACATATCCCTTCATTGCTTATTATAGACTGGAGTTTGTCTCTCTTGCAGTGTGGAGTTCGTAAAAAGATTTCCCGTGCGAGAGGTGTATGCTCTATTCACATTCCAGTTATGGTGTACTTGTGCTTTAAAGAATTTCTCGTATGGATGCACTATCATACTTTCAAATGTTGTCATTTTTATTTTTTGCCAAAATTGTTTCTATGACTGCATATTTATAGTGCTCACACCTCATGATTTAGATACACCAAGTTTTCTTTCAACTTGATGGGAGCCCAATGGTTGTCTAAGTGTTGTGATTGTCTTCTGTCGAGCAACGAATGACAGCGATTGCAACAACACTTTGACAGTTAATTTTATATGTATAATGATGACCCCGCACCCATGGATAAAAAGGAATGGATGTAGCGTTGCTCGACATCTAGCAATGAATTCCGCTCAAAACGATGCTAGATGCCCTCTTGAACTTAGTATGAGATATAAGCAAAGCTCATTAATGAAAGCCTCATGGTGATTGAAGATGAAGAAAAACAATAAAACCATTGTTCCATTTCTTTGTTTTACAATGTATTTTTAGAGACTTTGTCTCATATGCATTTACTCCATATCTCTTCATGGCTTATTTGATTATATAAAAAAATACCAAATAATTCCTCGCAGTATTACAAGACTTTGTAATACTGGTACACTATGTATACTTTGACCAACAGACATGACAAGTTACTCTTTTCTCTTACTTTTAATTCAAAATCATCTTTTTTCTTTTCAAATCTTTCATTTCTTCACCGTTCATGTTGATTGAAAGGGTTTAGATAATACAGCTAACATAGCATGCACATTGTTATTGTAAAACTTGCTATATCAGGAGAGGTCTCATAATTAACGATGAAGTTATATGGAGTAAATGCAAATGAGACAAAGTCTCTATAAATACATGGTCAAACTTTGCTGGTTCATTATTTAAAAAATCATTTTATTATCATAGAAAAAAGAAGGGAAACAGGGAATGTGTCAAAGGGACAACGACACAAAGGGGAGTAATAACAACTCAAAGCCACCATAAGATCTTCAATGAACGGTGAGAAAACCCCTAACCCAACGACAGGTCGGAGTCGGCCCCTGAATAAAGAGTAATCAAGTTCAGCGAAATAAACATCATCCTAGACTCCTATAGACATAAAGTAAACTAACTAGAAAAAAGACAAGACACAAAAAGGCTTAATAAATTCCTGACTTAGGACAGGCGCAAACCTGCTGCGGCGGGGTTAAACTAGTTTTATTGGGTCCAAACATTCCCCCTATAGCCAATGTGATAAATAAAAAAAAAACAATCGTAATAACAGTAAAATTCAGTTGGCAACAAGACTGAGTCAATTGTGAAAAATGAAACTGAAAGAACTAAATATACGGACATAAACATGAAATCACAAGAGACTACTAGCAGTTAACTGACATGCCAGCTCCAGACCCATTGTAAGTTATGTACCCTCAGTATACAGCTTCCACCAAGATCCCTTCCTGTGAGGAGTTTAGCATAATGATTTCATGCATATACCAGAATACATAACCCGTGTCCATGCAATACAGATTTTAGAAATTTAGAATGTGTTTTGTTAAAATGAAAAGACCCTATCAAAAAATCAATGTTAATACCAAAGAAGGCCATACGTAATAACTTGACGACAATACCGTAATTATAACCCTTTGAATTAGACAATTTAAAGGTTTTATAAGTTTGTTGGGCGAGTTTAAGTATTTTTTACTCTAAAACATAAACATTACCGTAAAATAAGGGATGTGAAATACCAGCCTTGATTAGATGTTTACAGGTTGCATTGTATTTATAAACTAGGTCTTCGTATCGATGATAAAATTTAGTAAAGGTTTTAACTAGTTTGTGATAACGAAAACCCTGATGTAATAGTTTTTCGGTTATGAAAAGATTCATTAAAATCGCAAACGTTATTACATACTCGAGCAAATCGAACAAGTTGAGATATTGAAACACCATATGATGGCGCTAATGGAACATCGCCATTCAGAAATGAATACTTAACTATGAGAAAAGAAAAATCGTCCCTTTTATCATAAATTTTAGTATCTAATTTACCATTCGTTATATCAAAATTGATGTCTAAGAACGAACAATGATGACTATCAGAATTGGCTTTATTCAAAGTAAGTTCTTTAGGGTAGATGTCCTTATAATACATATTGACTTTATATAACCTTCTATTATCGGATTTAAGTTCAATTAAAAACAACTTAGTCATCAAAACAACCTGAAACTACGTAAACACAAGTGTATGCCAATGTCTTCTGAACGGAAGCATCAGAGAGTACTGGTAATTAATTTTGAGAAAATCATGCTTAAACAAACTATGATTTGAACATAATACTATACCGATATTTCATCTTGCATATCTTAGCAGTAATTTCTAATAAGTGAAAATATATCTTAACTATTAGACTGTCAGACATATGTTATTGTCCATCTTAGTATTGAATAAGACAATTCTAAATCTTAAAATCGTTTGAAATGTTATCAAGTTATTTTTTACTCCTATTAATTATTTCATTATGTCACTAAAACGTGTCCTGTAGATATTATAATTCACTGCACACACACAATTGTGGCCTTTTCACAGCCTATATATATATATGAAAATCAGACCAACTAAGCAGCTAATTTTAGTAATTTTTGTTATTACAAAAAGTAACTCACACTGATACTATAACGAGGTCAATTTCAGTTCATTCTTTAGTTTTCACATTTTTCAATTATTTCAGTTTATGGCCAATTATGTGATAAATATTTTGACCCTTCTTGTCGTTATGCCCTGTCCGATTGATAAACTTTTAATTTTAATTTTTTGTTTGAATGCTGAAATTTGTTACCGTATTGATGTTTTTTTACCGTCTCTCGGATCGGTATGGTAAAAACCAAAATACAATAGTTACTGGTATCACTATCTTTTACCAAAGGAAAAGTTCAATGAACCCTATACAGCGATATAATTCCAAAAATATTTTCATCTTATTGTGATGAAAAACAACACAACTTAAAGAGAAAGATCAGATATTTCTTTGAAAATCTGATAATAAATACATTGATTATAAAAATAAATTAGATAAGAAAGCAATTTAGATATAACACAGACAATGTACAATTGAATGATGAAATGTTCATAAATTCAAGAATTGTAACTATTAATCTTCAATTCTTTTCCGAAAATGTGCAATTACCTAATATGAATGGTGAACTTCTTCGTTTCGATAAAAAAAAATCCTGGTATTGAAATTTGATTTACTTTTAATCAATCTTTATGATGAAGAAGAAGGAACAATGGAAACATTTAAATGTCGATTCTAGACTTGCTTTAAGCGAGCAAGTACAGAAACTAAACCGTAGTCAGAGTTAAATGGGGGGGGGGGGGGACTAACAAAATTACCGAACAGAGTGGTCAAGAGCCGAAGTCCATGAGACAAAAAAGGTTTAGGAATCTAATTCGCTAAATTTAAACCACGCGAAAATAACCCCAGTTACATTAGTGCATTTTTCATAAAATACGGCCCAATGTAATGATAAGCAGTGGTAACTGTTGTAAATACAATCAACACAGACCTTGTGGTTTTTACCTAAAATTGTAAGAAATACAAGGTTGGCGATGTGTGTACTCGTCCTTTTACTTTCATTATTTAGAATAAGAGTTATGCACACAATTAAATGGCTGCTTTAGGCCACAGTTACAGTGTTTTAAGTGAGACCTTAAACCAAAATTCTTTCTAGTAGCTAAAACTTTTTTTACAAGAAAAATAGGTCAACTTAAATTCAGCAGTAGCTCAATGATGAATGGATAGGTGTGAAAAGTAGGAATAATCCAAGTATGACTGGTCTTGTCCAGTCTCTATTTATCAGAATACAGTAGATATTGATCAGTTTAAATGGACTTATTTTTCTGTCACTTTATTAAACAGTTTTAGCTGCTGGCATGAATTTAGGTATAAGGTCTCGGCAATTGGAAGAATGCAAAAATTTAAAATAATTGTAAATAAATGTATATGAAGTACAACACAGATATAATGGAGGAAACAAATCATGAAGAAATATACAGAAACAGAAAAAAGGTTAAAGGGACATACAAGCACTTCAAAACATTAATACCTAATGTAACACGCATGTACGCCACGTTGATACAAGGGTAAACTCATTCAAATTAATTCTATAACTACAGTACTCTTCATAGTCTAGATGATGTGACAAGCAAGGACACAACATTGTTATTGAATCACTATTGAAATGTTCCCATTAACATCAGTTGGTGTCGCTTATTGTTTATCATCTGATTGTTCAAATAATCATTTCATTGTAATCACTGTCTAAATGATTACAGCCTATACCAGTTAGGTTTCTATGATATTAAGTACTTTTATAATCTTTGCATTATGGGATTTCATTTCAAGTAAAGGATATCTTAGTATTTATTCTAGTAAGCAAAGATATCTTTGGAATCGTACATGAAAAAAATAGAGATAGGGAGTAAATAAATGTACAAAGGACCAAAATACCTACAAAAACACACTAAGTAAATTGAGCGACAGTTTTATTGTAGCAATGAGCAAACACCCATACCCAAAGTAAGTGCAACACCACTATTAACTAAGATAGATCGTTTCAAATTGTAAACATGTTTTTGTAAACTAATTTTTTTCATTCACTAAAACACTTGTATTATGGATATCGGAATATGGTACTGAACATACACAATATATGTTCATTCCACAAACAATCAACTCAAAACTTTAATACCGAATGCAACGCACGGGTAGATACAAGGGTAAACTCCTTTAAGTTGATTCTTTTACCGTAATATTCTTTATATTCTAGCTAACCTGTCAACAGTATGTACAACATCTATTAGAGATGTTTCACATTTTGACGAAAGAGAACCTAAACGTACGGGGACTAGTTATTGCACAAACATTAAAAAAGCGAAAGTAAATTTAAAAATGTTAACACCACTTCCAATTCTTTAACTAAATAATTATATATGCAAAGTAGTTAAAAAATCTTCATTCTGGGCCATATTTCCTCCTTAAATCGCTACGTCTCGTTTCGTCGTTTTCGTGTGTACGTATGACTTACGAAAGAGACGAACGAAAGACATTCGAGTTGTCCTTCTTAAATTTAAAATAGATAAGTCATGCTATTTGTAAAATAAATGTGAAGAAGTACAGTCTGATGCCACAGTACAAAGCTCAAGAAATAAAATTTAATTTACTTGAACCATATGACAAATAAACATTCATAATACCTATTATATTTTTTAGCAGTTTTCACGCAGGAGGGGGGTCTTCATAAATTAGAAATATGAATTTCTCTCATTTCATTGTATCAGATCTATTATATATTTTCAAATATATCAGTTTCATTATTTTTTTTATAATATACGTGACTTTGCAAAAAATGGAGTTAATTTGTATAGGTGTTGTGTTTGCTAGTTATGCCATTCTGTTTCGGAGGGGGGTCAGATTATGAAAAAGAGTGGATTTCGACACGTGCATGAAAAATGTAGAACTTGAATTCAAGTAATCGAAAGTGCGAATCTTTATTCGATTGCCTGAGACATGCAATGTTGTTTAAATTGATCAGTTTTAGCTTGAAAAGACAATATCAAGACTTTTATTCCAAATAAAAGCTATTGGTATAACCCCTTTGTAGAAAAATGATATTTACGTTAGAAAACAAAAACAAAAAAACGCTAAAACAAATTCTTCAAAAAAAAANAAAAAAAAAAAAAAAAAAAAAAAAAAAAAAAATCACAGAAAAAAAAAAATAAATAAAAAAACGCCGTCCGAGATCCGCTAAAAATATGTTGATATGCTAATCTCCGCTTCATATATTTAAGTTTGTTCTAGAAATAAATTTATTCTTGCCTTTTTCCCTATGCACGGAATTACTCGTTATCGACAGGTTAATGAGATTGCAGTGAATAGCGAACTTGTATGTAATAATATCTTACAGGGAAGTTATTTGTTGGTGGTACTATATAGTGTAAAGAGAAACAAATTATTCTTTTAAAAGTAGCCTTGATTCTAAAAAGTGCTATACCATGCGCCTTTAAAGTACATATATGGTCCGTGATTGAAGAAAGTTTTATCCTCTCTAGTAATAAGTCGAGATAGAAAGTAATTTTTTTTTCAGTTTTGGTGTTTCCGGTACGATTTATTCATTTCAATCTTCATTGTTTATTACTTATTGTACAAGATTTCGCTGTGTTGATCTTCTTAGTATCCCAATAGTTGAAAATATTTTAACTGATAATGATTGGCGATTTCACCGACTTGGCAAGCTACCAGTACAAGGGTGCACTCGATCGGTTAAAAACTTTACAAGATTTGATTTCTATGTAAATAATTTCTAATACATGTGTATAAGGTGATGATGATTTGATAAGCTTGACAAACACATGCATTTAGTCGTCGTCTTAGAAATAATCTATAAATAATATTGGAAATGAATAACATAATATCTTCAGCTAATGGTCCCCTTCGTGTCATTTAGGTTGTGGTTCGTCATGAAAGGTTTCTTTCATCAGATTACGTCGAGTTTCGTCAGAATGTGAAATATCTCTAATAAGAGATATTTCACATTTTGACGAAAGAAAACGTAAACGTATGGGGACTAGTTATTGCTCAAAATTTAACAACCGAAAGTGAATTTTAAAATGTAAACAATTCCAACTTAAATGTTGTGAATCTTTAACTGAATACTCATTCAGGCCAAGCAGTTGAAAAAACTTCATTCTGAACCATATTTCCTTCGTAAATCGTTACGTGTCGTTTCGTCGCTTTCGTGTACATACTTATGACTTACGAAAGAGACGAACGAAAGACATTCGAGTTGTCCTTCTTAAATTTAAAAACAGATAAATCATGCCATTTGTAAAATAAAAGTGTAGAAGTAACAGTCAGATGCCACAATACAAAGTCCAAGAAATAAATTTAACTGCATGGTATTGTTCCATGCAGTACTTCAGTATGATCACTTGACATTCATCATATCTATTATATACTTTGTGCATTGCACAATGGAAGGAGGGGGTCCTTCATAAATAAGAGGTAAGGATTTCTCTCATTTCATTGTATCAGATCTATATAAAATAATTTCAAATTTTTTTCTATCAATGCTAATTTTGTCAGTTTGATGATTAAATCAGTTCATGTTGAAACTTCTCTTATAACCGTAGACTGTTTCTAGATTGTTACAGTGCTTGTCATATCCATTTCAAATTTATCGGTGTAGTTAGATATAAAAGAATTATATGGTATTATATGGATCTTATCGCATGTTTTTTAATGTTTAGACCTGCTCGCTGATCTTTCATATATCCTTTTTTTTNGGGGGGGGGGTCTTCTCTGCGTTAAAGCTTAGCATATGATTTACTCGTTCTAGGACATATTTCGTATCTGGAATAGCGAACTGATTCCAGGCTTTTCCGTCTTCCGTTCGAACAACTTTATTTTTTTTTTAATAATATATGACTTTGAAATCAATGGAGTCAACTTGTAAGGATGATATACTGATAACAGTTTTTTTTTGTTTTTTTTTGTGTTTTTTTTTGCGTAGGAAAAAGAGTGGACTTTTGTATGAAAAAAGTGGAACTTCGAATTCATGTTATCTTAAGAGCCAACCTTTATTCGATTGCATGTGACATGCAATGTTGTCAAAGCATGTAACAGAATTGCATGCATCTTTTTAAAAATTGCCTCATTTTATTAAATAAGGCACAGACCATTTGATTTTCGGGGGGGGGGGGGGGGGGGAT
>MJUU01000029.1:45490-106483 GCA_002080025.1 Modiolus philippinarum | reverse complement strand
GTAACACACTCTACAAGATTTGATTTCTATATGAATAATGTCTAATGTTACATGTTAAAGACCAGGATGATGATTTAATAAGATTGATAAACAAATGTATTTAATCACAGTCTTGTAAATAATCTAAAAATAATATAAGAAATGAAAAACATAATATATTCAGCTAATGGTCCCCTTCGTGTCATTTAGGTTCTGGTTCGTCGTGAAAGGTTCCTTTCGTAGGGTTGCGTCTAGTTTCGTCATAATCTGAAATATCTCTACTATGAGAAGCAATTGTGATAAGCAAGGACACAACATTGTTATGGAAATGTTCACATTAACATCCTTTTGTGTCGCTTATTGTTTATTTTTTGATTGGTCAAACGATTATTTCATTGTAATCACGGTCTAAATGAATAAAGCCTACCCGTAGGGTTTCTATATATAAAGACTTTTATAACCTTTGACTTGAAGTAAAGTACAACAAAATTGTCAAAACAATTAAGGTAGATCGGTAGTCTTCCGCCATTTTGAATTCGTTATTTATGTTGTTGTGGTATTATCTGCTTTTTAAATATGCAAATATTTTTATTTGCAATAAATCAATCAATGTTATATTCATAATACAATATGCAAAGGACCTACATGGAGTTGAATTTACATGTCTGGTAACTTGATGGAACAAGATATTTGAAAAAGGGAGATAATCTGATAAAAATATTTTACATAGATATCACTATGAAAATTCACATTTTATAAATTTTATGGAAAACAAAGTCGGTGACCCCTATTTTTCTTTATATTTTTTGAAAGTATGTTGAAAGGGCTAACACATGAAAAAAGTAGAAAAAAATCTATGGAATAGTTTTAAAGAAATCAACAATATACCTGTTTTTCCCTATATATTCATTAGAAATATTCGATTATTTTGATATCAGTTATTTTAAAAACAAGCACGGTGACCCCCCTTTTTTATTTTTTTTATTTCAATGCTAATATAATAAGGAAACTTTCCTGAGAAAATAAAGAAAATCTATGGAAAAAAATTTTGGACTACCCATCTACCTTAATTAAGCTTGAATAAAAAGTTCTAATGACTTCGGAACGGAAGGATATTAGGCAGGATAATTTGACAGAATAATTATTTCCATAAAATCACATTTGCTTATAAAATCACATTAATTTTGCTTTTAACTAGCAACAAGTTTTCTACTTGAGTAAAGTTAGTGAAAACCGAACCGTCAGTTAAAAGAACGAGCAATCCATGGACAACGGCAACATCGGGAACACTAAGAAACAAGGACTCCACTTGAGTACAGGACAAAAAAGAAAAATGAAGACACACATACAGATGAACAACACGGACAAATAAAAACCATGGGTGAGATCAGGTGTACCGGTAGAGTAAGCCTCTCCGGCTTCTTATAAACAAAACACTATATCTCATCTTGCACATCTTAGCAGTAATAATATCCTAGTTAGCAAAGATTTCGCTTGAATTGTCCATGATGTTTTAAAAGGATAGGGAGTAAATATACATGGGACGAAATCCCTACAAATAAATAGTAACACTTAGCAAAAGGAACAATAGGAAAAAGAAGGGAAACGGGGAATGTGTCAAAGAGACAACGACCCAAAGGGGAGTAATAACAACTCAAAGCCACCATAAGATCTTCAATGAACGATGAGGAAACCGCTTTTATTGCTTTTATTGTTGTACTTCGTCTTGAAGACTCGAGGCCTTCATCAATAAGCAAACACTCCTACCTCATAGTAAGTTCAAGCCTAGTATAAGATTGTAATAACGTTTTCCGTACTCACTGCAATTCTTTCATCCAATAAAACACTTGTCTTATGGAGATCGGAGTATTGTTCAGCACTTACACATCTGGTGCTCTTTCCACATCAATTTCTAGCAACCCTGTGAATGAAAGTTATTGAGAACCAAACCGAAAGTCTAAAAAGAATATTCCAAAGACATTAGCAATAGTTTGAAGCACCAAGATGCAAAAAGAAGAAAAAAAAATACGTACAAATGAACAACACAAACCCAAATTTAACCATGGGTGAGGTCAGGTACACCGGTAGAGCAAGCATCTCCTGCTTCTTATGGAAATCAGACCAACTTGTCTGCAAACTATGGTTATTTATTGAATATGTATTTGCTTGGTATATAAAAAAAAGCAACTCATGACTGTATCATGTGCATTTACTCCATATCCTGTCATTGTTTATTTGTTGAAGCCCCCATGGTGACTCCAAGATGAAGAACAACGACAAAAACCTAAACCTCAACATGTATTTGTAGAG
Organism: Modiolus philippinarum; assembly: GCA_002080025.1. Classification (NCBI taxonomy): domain Eukaryota; kingdom Metazoa; phylum Mollusca; class Bivalvia; order Mytilida; family Modiolidae; genus Modiolus; species Modiolus philippinarum. The sequence continues at coordinate 104,194 of MJUU01000029.1, read as the reverse complement.
AATTGTCTCATGCACATTTATAGCATTTGCTTACTTGATTTCACTTCGTTCATTTATGATTCGCATTTGTATACTGAAATAAAGTTAAAAACCAAGACGTTCCCTACATAACAGTAAAATGCTCTCAACTTTTGGGAAAAATCAATTCATATATAAAGTTCACTCAGACACACGAAATATAGAACCAATATAATAAAACCTGTGCTCGAGTGACTTCTTGAAACAGTAGTAAATTAGTTAATTAAGAAAAACGATAATGTCTTCCGACCAAAGATAAATGGTATAGGGCAAAACAAGTTTCATAACATCTTGATGAAGAACCCATAATTATAAGATAATTAAATTGCAGACGAATACAAAATTAACGACATTGTAAGAAAATTATTTTTCTGTTGTCCTTTGTTACTTAACTAGAATATTATCTATACTGAACGTTTGAAGAAATTTGCCAACTTCTCTCACAATATTTCAGTCTCTGACCAGAAATCTCTAGGAACATGACTTCTTAGACTGTCGATGGCCATATGCGGTCATTTACCAAGAATTTCTTGTTGATTTAACAATATGCATTGCTCTAAAAATGAAATGATTAATACATAATTTGAATTGCTGAATGGAAACAATACCAAAATGCAAACTGAAAATATAATACTGCAATTTGTCTTAAAAAACAAAAATAATAAAAGCATTCAACAAGAAACACTAATTTTAATATCTAAAGAATTAAATTAAAATAATTACAATTACAACAAACACACAAAAACAGGTGTTTTTGGAATACAATCCAATTTCTCATCTGCAGATGTTGTTCAAAAACTTTGACCTAATATAAAGTCATTGTTATCAATAAAAAGAAGTGGTGCATTCCCCGTTTTGTTGAGTATACATACATAACATGGTTGTATAACCTATTGCCGTGCCATTAATCCATTATGTGCCATATTTGACAGATTTCAATTAGTTTGTGGTCAATCAACTTTCAACAAATTGAAATTGAATACCTCATTAATAGGAATTTCTAAGAAGCATAGAATGATTATAAAGGCACCATTCCCTTCAATCCATAAATGAATTGCTCGTTTTGTGGCACGACATGTCTCATGTCCACAGAGTGTTGAAAGCTCACAAAATTGACGCCCCGTCATGATTGGCTATCATGCTTATTTACTACATTACAAATCTTTTGGGTAGTTTTAACCTGCAGATGGGATGTTGTCTCCTTGACATTTACCGTATTTTCTTTCTTTTTCATATTCTTAACAATGAGATCATGAATAAATTTTCGTTATTATTTATATCAAAGATTTATCTAATATACCATTTCACAAATGCTTACATTTGCAAAGCCCGAAAACTAACCAATAGGAAATTTGTGAACAAGACATAGTATCCCACATATACGCACTACACAGCTACTTTCTTAAGCAATATTGTACTCAAATTTCAGACGTACCCTTGCATCTCAGCATTTTTAAATGAATGCTCGAAATCTTAAGTTTTAGACGAGCGTGATGACTTTTACTTTCAAATACTAAGCTTCACTAAATTTGAGCTTGACTTTTATACTCCAAAAACTGAGGTGGCGCAAGTCTTTTAAGCGTCTGCGTAGTCGAATGGTTAAAGTACTGGACTTTCAACTACAACGGCCGACGCCATTATTGGTTCCACTCCGCATGTGTCAATGCTTTAAGGCACCTACCAAGCAAGGGGTTTCACCATTTAATTTCGGACTTTCTTTCTCCACAAGCCTTACAACCTTGCTTGCCTTACAACCTTGCTTGAAGCTCTTTATAAAAGCTCGTATAATTTCCCACGTTAAATAAGACTTGCTTTTTCCCTCTAATATCGTCAAAGTAGGGAGTGTACTTACGAAGTATACAAAAGTGAATACCTTTTTAACATTTATAACAGTTTCTAGTACATACAAATCAGGGTATAGGCTAACAAGAGACTCTCAAGAGCCTGTATCGCTCACCTGGTCCTTGATTAACATAGACATTTTATGTTAAGAGCCAATATACATGTATACAATTAAACTATAGTTCAGATATGCCCAATTAGTTTTAGGAGAGAAGACTGCTGTTAGTGTAACCCATGGGGTCCAATGTTAAACTATGTTACCTGTTGGCAGCTATTTTGGATAAAGTGGGAACCTGAAAAAAAATTCTTTTCAGGGGTCCACATACAGACTATTTTGACCAAGTTTGGTTCCATTGGCTCAGTAGTTTCAGAAGAGAAGATCTTTTAATGTGTTTTCCCATAGGGTCCAATGTTAAAAACTATGTTCCCCACTGGCTGCCACATTGGATATAGTGTGAACCTGAAAAACACAATTTTGAGTGGTCCACTCAAGGACTATTTTGGCCAAGCTTGGTACCGATTGGCTCCGCAGTTTCACAGAATAAGATTTTTGAATGTGTTTTCTCATGGGTGCAAAGTTAAAACTATGTTATCCGCAGACAGTCATCTTGAATATCAAGCTGACCTGAAAAACATTTTTTTTTGCAAGGGACCACCCAAGGACTAATGTGGCCAAGTCTGGTTCCAATCGACTAAATAGTTTCAGAGGAGAAGATCTTTGAATGTGTTTTCCCATAGGGTCCAATGTTTAAACTATGTTTCCCGGTGGCGGCCATCTTGAATATAGCAGGGACCTGAAAAACACCTTTTTTGTAAGGGACCACCAAAGGACTACTGTGGCAAAGTTTGGCGATAATTGGCTCAATAGTTTCAGAGAAGAAGATCTTCGAATGTGTTTTCCCTTAGGGTCCAATGTTAAAAATATGTTTCCCGCTGGCGGCCATCTTGGATATGGCGAGGACCTGAAAAACACCTTTTTTGTAAGGGACCACCCAAGGACTATTGTGGCCAAGTTTGGTGCCAATTGGATCAGTAATTTCAGAGAAGAAGATCTTTGAATGTGTTTTCCCAAAGGGTCCAATGTTAAAACTATATTTCCCTCTGGCGGCCATCTTGGATATGGCCTGGACCTGAAAAACACCTATTTTGTAAGGGACTACCCAAGGACTATAGTGGCCAAGTTTGGTGCCAATTGGCTCAGTAGTTTCAGAGGAGAAGATCTTTGAATGTGTTTTCCCATAGGGTCCAATGTTAAAGCTATGTTTCCCTCTGGCGGCCATCTTGTATATGGCCTGGACCTGAAAAACACCTTTTTTGTAAGGGACCACCCAAGGATATTGTTGCCAAGTTTGGTGCCAATTGGCTCAGTAGTTTCAGAGGAGAAGATCTTTGAATGTGTTTTCCCATAGGGTCCAATGATAAAGCTATGTTTCCCGCTGGCGGCAATCTTGGATATCGCACAGACCTGAAAAACACCTTTTTTGTAAGGGACCACCCAAGAACTATTGTGGCCAAGCCTGGTTCCAATTGACTAAATAGTTTCAGAGGAGAAAATCTTTGAATGTGTTTTCCCATAGGGTCCAATGTTAAAACTATGTTTCCCGCTGGCGGACATCTTGAATATAGCGCGGACCTGAAAAACACCTTTTTTGTAAGGGACCACCAAAGGACTACTGTGGCAAAGTTTGGCGATAATTGGCTCAATAGTTTCAGAGAAGATCTTTGAATGTGTTTTCCCATAGGGTCCAATGTTAAAAATATGTTTCTAGCTGGCGGCCATCTTGGATATGGCGACGACCTGAAAAACACCCTTTTTGTAAGGGACCATCCAAGGACTATTGTGGCCAAGTTTGGTGCCAATTGGATCAGTAGTTTCAGAGGAGAAGATCTTTGAATGTTTTTTCCCATAGGGTCCAATGTTAAAACTATGTTTCCCTCTGGCGGCCACCTTGGATATGGCCTGGACCTGAAAAACACCTTTTTTGTAAGGGACCACCAAAGGACTATTGTAGCCAAGTTTGGTGCCAATTGGCTTAGTAGTTTCAGAGGAGGAGATCTTTGAATGTGTTTTGCCATAGGGTCCAATGTTATAACTATGTTTCCTTCTGGCAGCCATCTTGGATATCGTGCAGACCTGAAAAACACTTTTTTGTAAGGGACCACCAAAGGACTATTGTGGCCAAGTTTGGTGCCAATTGGATCAGTAGTTTCAGAGGAAAAGATCTTTGAATGTGTTTTCCCATAGGGTCCAATGTTTAAACTATGTTTCCCGCTGGCGGCCATCTTGGATATCGCGCCGACCTGAAAAACACCTTTTTTGTAAGGGACCACCCAAGGACTATTGTTGCCAAGTTTGGTGCCAATTGGCTCAGTAGTTTCAGAGGAGATCTTTGAATGTGTTTTCCCATAGAGTCCAATGTTTAAACTATGTTTCCCGCTGGCGGCCATCTTGGATATCGCGCAGACCTGAAAAACACCTTTTTTGTAAGGGACCACCCAAGGACTATTGTTGCCAAGTTTGGTGCCAATTGGCTCAGTAGTTTCAGAGGAGAAGATCTTTGAATGTGTTTTCCCATAGGGTCCAATGTTAAAACTATGTTCCCCGCTGGAGGCAATCTTGGATATCGTGCAGACCTGAAAAATATCTTTTTTGTAAGGGACCATCTAAGGACTATTGTGGCCAAGTTTGGTTCCAATTGGCCAAGTAGTTTCAGAAGAGAAGATCTTTGAATGAAAAGTTTACGCCGGACGGACGGACGACGGACGCAAAGTGATGGCAAAAGCTCACCCTGGCATTAGCCAGGTGAGCTAAAAACGATCATGTCCAAGTTTTCATATGCTGTTGACCGGATCTCCTAATGAATACTTTTCAAATATAATAAACCACATCTCAGCTGCATTCGCCGTCATACTTGACTAAAGTTAGGGTATTGGTAAGAACCAAAACGATAGAGTAAACAATAGACATAAGTACTGTCGTGTATATTTACGTATATATAATTTAGTTGACTACCTATTGTCATGACTTCATTCATCATGTTGCATATTAGTAATTAACCATCAATCAATATACACGGCATAACAATTTTATAAAACAGAGAATAGAATATCTGAACTATTGTATCCTACGTTTTAGTACTAAATAGCTGCCTGTGCATGACATATTTCATAGTGTATTAATGGACTTCTTCGAATGCAAATAACACATGGTACTCTATTCTGCCTTCGCCCTTTTTAATGGACCTTTTCCCTCAACAGCTAAAGCCGTTGTTTCCCCTTCTGAATACTACTACCGGAATAGACATGTTCAACACGGCGGTTATTTTATGATGAGCAGGAGATACCCACTGTAACGGTGCACAACATCAGTTTACTTTTATGTGCCGTACTTATATGAAGTCTTTGTTTCTTGGTGTTAGAAATGTTGCCATTGTCCTTTGATTATTTTGATTTTAGACTGACGATTCGGTTCTGACTTGCTTCAATTCAGTACAGTTAAGTAAAATTTGTGTCAATGGTTTTCAGAGTAGATGAACAAAATGACTTTTTTCTTATAGGGCCCATGTTACAATAAGGTTTTTTTTTGGATCATATCAATCTTTGTAAAGGACCTTCTATGCATCACTCCTGTAAAATTTGGTTGAATTTGCTGTTCAAAACACATTAGCTCTGCCCTCAATAATACGGATTGCCTGCCCAGTCGGCAATCATTTCAAACTCCCCAACAACTGCCACCAAGATATGCAAGTGACAGTTCTAGTAATAAAACTGCATGGTGTCCAGGACAAGAGACGTACTTTGGAACAACGGATTGTATTAAGAATGGGTACTTTAAAACCAAGGGGTTTAAATGTTAAACAGTCATTTTATGACTAACGAGTTTTGATTCTGTATGATTTTCAGGGGCTAGTATGTTGATACTGTACACAGAATGTCAAAGATGTTTTACCAGTGTAATAATATTTTTAAACTACTACATCATTCTTTACGACCCACATAAAGACAATAGATCTGTCGAAATATTTTGGTTGACTTTTTTAGTATTTCTACTCTTTAATTTTGCTATTTGTGTTTTATAATTTTATGTTGTTATTTTTTTTAGGTTTTAAATTCACCCATTTTAACAGCTCACATGCCCAAGTATTTTCTTTTTGACCTTGAGAGATATTTTGCAACACATACTTTGTTTTTTTTTTTTTGCAAGGTATAGCTTGGTTTCCATTTTTTTCTTTTTTTTATGATAACCCACCATGTGAAAAGTTCATGCCAAAGACAAAGACATGTCACGGTAAAGACGAGGCATGCAATTTCACACAAGATTCTAGTAAAATGTCAACAAATAAGTATTTTTGCTCCATGATTTTTTTTATTATGACTTCGGTATTCGCTTATTGATGGCTTTAAATGTGAATTGAAAATTGACCGAGAAGACGTGCTTCATGATCATATTCAGATCTTACCTTTGAACCTTTTAGATTTTACCTTTGAACATTTTTGATCTTATTTTTGAACCTTTTCGATCTTACCTTCGAACCTTCTTATTTTCTTTGCCTGCCCATATATACTGGTGTATTGAACAGATCTATTTGCCATTTGTTTTCCTTTTCTATCGACGATTTGTATTAATTTCAAAGGATTAGAAATTGACTGTACTTTTAGCCCGGGGGGGGGGGGGGCACTTCCATTATAAATGGTAGTATATATGTGCCGCAAAACAGGGTCGTTTTTTTATACATGTCCTGTCATGATCAGGGTTGCTTTTTTCACCCCTGTCAAGAACAGGGTTACCCTTTTCATAATTTGTACAATTGGAATCTTTGTCCAGTGTTGGAAATAACATGTATTTTAATTTTACGTTTTCCAATTCTTGTAAACATCATTGTTCACCGTGTTTGAGACCAAACAACATTTAGTCATTGACAAAACGGCAGTAGAATACCGAAGGAACAAGGGAAGCGATGCCTACAAAAATCGAAGTCCAAAGACATGGCAAAAACGGTAACAGATAAAACAAAGACAAAACTAGGACGTGAGACAGCTACAATGCACGGAAATAAAAAGATAACATTAAGAACTAAGGCACTCATAGTGTGAACTCCCATGAAAACCGGGAGTGACATCAGGTGCTCCGGAAGGGTAAGCATGTCCTGCTCCGCTAGCGGCACCCGTCACACTATCAGTGAGTCAATCCGGGGTTGAGTCAAATCCGGTTATGTCAAATCCGTGAAGACGTGAAATCTAGCTAAAAATGTCCGTTTTTATTTGGGACACAGACACGTCATATCTGTCAATGATGTCATGGTGACGGCCATAGAATTTCTGAAGGGATGAAAGTAACAAAGGCTGAACAAATCCCTGACTAAGCAGCTTTTGGGACAGTGTTTTTGCTCTAACTAAAAAGTCACTGTATAAACTGCATGCCCGACAGTAACGAATCAACTGTGAAATGTACACTCCATAGGCTGGAGAGGTAGGTATATTACTGCTCAGAAAGGGAAAGTTCACAATTGGGAAGTTAAAATCATCACGTTTGTCATTTCAAACGTCCATTGACAGGGGTATGATTTTCGAACTCGTTCGTCTCGATCATTATCAAGTCATTAGCAGGGTTACTTTTTAACACTGAATGTCACTAACAGGATATGATTTACAAAATTTCAGGGTCATGAACAGGGTCCGGTTTGACATTATCATTGGCACATATATACCAATTTTTTGATAAAGTACCCCCCCCCCCCCCGGGACTTTTAGACTGGCCCAAGATGTAATGGTAGTTCAAACCTAAACTATATTCTGACCTTTCTATCCTTTGTCCATTAGTGGATACCTTTATGATTGCGTTATATACATGTCTCAAAGGACAAATTCATGAAATATAAATATAAGTATTATACACATAACACCTTACTGTCAAGTTGGTCAAATCAATTCTGGCATTAAACTTGAAAGTTGAATTGTTTTGTTTTGATAGTTTTGACATTGAACATTCACATGTACATAAATTCATTGTATGATTTAGTACTTAAAGATTTTAACTTCTTCTACTATTAAAGAACATTCCATGAAAGACTTCAACTACAGATTCTGAACTTTTTCATTTACAAATTAAAGTGACATCAAAAGTCCGAAGCAATTACAGTGAGAGACCAGTAAAGAGAATCCGTAAGACGCACGACAATATCGAGAACACACAACCCAACACAGAACATTTTATGCAAGCCGTCATATTCCCGACTTGAATATGGTGGGTTAAACCAGGTTTAAAAAGCATCAACCTCAAGCTTCAGCTGAAATTAAATGAAATTACGACATTAAACTTCACCTGGGAACCAAATTACGTTGAATTCGAACGATTTGAATTTTTTCGAGCGTTTGTTTTTCAGTTTCCAAAGCCAAGAAGGTCATTAAAAAATTTTTGAGACTAAAAATGACTTCCGCGAAAGTCAAACATTTAAATTTTAATCTAATTTGAAGCATTTTCAATATTCTCGTCCTTTATCAGTTTATATTGTAACGATGACCATTTCGAAATACTTTTGAGGAACATTTTTTGGAAGGACTTTAGCTGAACGTTTTATTGGTGACTTTAGAAGTGCTTTGTGGACTTAGCAGATATCATTTGTGGACTTTAGTGGAATGTTTTGTGGACTTATATGTGTGCGGAATGTTTTGTAGTCTTTAGTAGAATGCTTTGTAGACTTTAGCGGAATGTTTATGTGGACTTTAGCGGAACGTTTTGTTGACTTTAGTGGAATGCTTTGCTGACATCAGCGTTCATGTGGACTTAAACGGCGTTTAGGACTTTAGCGGAATTGTGGGACTTAACAGTGCCATTCGTCATATCTTTACGTTGTGTTCAGTTTCGTACAAATGACTGAATAAATAAAGTTATAGATTCTAGTTCGAATGTGGTACTTTCTTGTCCCAATTCAAAAAAGCCTTCAACATATATGAACAAGTCGAGTGAACAAAAAGACTGACAGAGTACTACATCGATTCAAGTTGAAGAAAGACGCGGATACAAGTTTTCAGAAAGTAGCGAATCTCATATGTATTTTTTAGGAAACAGTTGACACATAGTCTCATTCTCTCGAATTTTCACATAAAACTGATTTCGACGATTACCAGACATGGGAAATATTAAACTCGTTAATTGATGCTTTAGACATTAAAATGTTTAATAATTCATGTATCAACAGCAAAGTTTGCAGTGAAGTCAATTTTCAGTTCTTTCATGCTCTGTCACCGTGAGTCTTTATGTTTTTATTCTTTGTGAAATCTCTAACATTGAGCAACGCATACATAGGTGTTTCCTGTATCGTTTTTACTCTTTTGTAACATATAAGGGTAATCACAAAATTACCGAACAGAATTATCAAGATTCGAAATCCAAAGGGCAAATGTATGTTCAAAGCCAATTGAAAATTTTTCAACAGCAATGGGCCTGATATTACAGGTATTACATAAGAACTGGTTGGGCGAACCAGTTTTATGGCGCAACAAACCTCCCTTTCCACTACAGAGGTATCCAGTTGCAATTTAACAGAAATTGCTATTGAAAGGTGTCGTAGACAGCAAGTGAAAAGAAATGTTCATCTCAGTAAATATATCATTTGAAATAAATGTTTTCCAAATGTAAAAAATTGGATAACAAGAAACACCTAATATGGCTGAAAATTACAATTACATGCCACAATCTGCTATGGAACTACACATGAAGAACACGAATAGGACAAAAGACAAACGTAGACAATGATAGGAACTCAGGACAGCCGAGACTAGCAAAAACTAGTTCATAGGTGATGTTTAAAAAGCGAAAGAAGTAACCTCACATTCTACATTTTTTCAGAGCGAGTTTACGAAAAGGGGGGGGGGGGTCGAAGTAAGAAATTCAGTACGAAATTGCTGTATCCGTTTTCAAGTCACGGAAATGGCTAAAAAATGCCGCATGACCCTATGTTTCGACAGTGCCAAAAATAGACCCGCGTTTATATTTTACTGATTGAGATACGGAAAAATAACTATGAGTGTTCATTGTCTCAGATGTGAACATAGAAAGCAATAGAGATTTATTCACTGTATTCATCTACGGGGATTAAAATGACCGCATTGCTAATGGAATAGAATTGCATGTAAAATTGAATAAGATTTAGTCATGAACGACTGATAATGGTTATGGAATACTAGTAATTGATAGGCATGTGGTAAATATTATACAATTATGGCCTTTTGTGAATACTCTTTTTTATATACCTGTAAACCAATATTCACCGACACTATCGGTCGAGGTGAATATCTGTGTTGCCAGGTCAATAAAAAAGCGTATTCACCGATAGAAAAGACCAATATTGTTTAATTATATAGTTCAACACATTATGATGAAGTGAATATTACTCAAGCAGGTTAATAAGCTTTTTTTTTATTCGCCTCTAATGATTTCGTTGCAAATATAGTGTAAAATCAAGACAACCATATAATAAATAGAGATTAATACATGGCCTTTTCCACATCAGAACGGTTATCATCCCGAGACCCCCATATCAGCTCAAGGCGCGAGCCGAAGGCTGATATGGGTCGAGGGATGATAACCGTGCTGATATGGAAAAGGTCATGTCTTAATCTGTTTATTATATACTTCCAATTAGAAGTCATCATAACTAGCCATATCACCGGTCTAATATGGATATTTCAGAACGAGGCGGTCTGATATGGCCATATCAGACTGGGTGTATATTAATCTCTATTTACTTTTGGATACCAAATGGTTTAAAACCAGAGATTACGGAATCTTCTTAGTGTTAACAAATAAGTCATAAGTTCCTATAAAATCTAATTCAAACTGCTCTTATTGTTCTGCAAATTATTTTAAATTCACTTACCAATGGTTAAATCTGAAGTAAGAATTGACAAGACGTGTTTTATGATCATATGTGAATATAAATGTCGAACATATTCATTGTTCTATGTATATCAGTGTATTGAACATATTAAATTGCAATTGTTTTTTTTCTTTTCTAACTACTCTTTTTATTAATATAATTGGATCAGAATTTGTATGCACTTTTAGAGACTGACCCGAGATGTCCTGGTAGTTTCAGCCATAACTATATTTTGACCTTCTTATCATATATTCGTTAGTAAATGCTTTATAATTGTGTTATAAAACATGTCTCCAAGGACTGATTCATAAAATAGAATAACAAGATACCCAAACGCCTTACTTTCATGTTGGTCTTTCGAAGTAAAAATTGCACCCAAGGTTGAGTGGTTTGTTTTTTTTAACATTTACATTAATTTATTATGATTTAATGATTGAAATTTAAAAAAAAAATGCTTTCTCGTTTAAGACAATTCTATGAAATATGAAAAACTTAAAAGCATTGAAGGTCTTCATTTGCGAAGCTATAATTCAATGAAATTGCGACATTACACCTTATCTGGAGACAAATTTCGTTGTATTCGAACAAAGCTTATTTTTTAGCGCATTTCAGTTTCCCAGGCCACGACAACCATTTCAGAAAAAAATTGAGACTAAAAATGACTTCCATAAAAGCAAACCAACATTCATATCAATTTCCATCTAATATTAAACATTTTTCTTCTAGTCTTTTTTAGTTTCCATTGCAACGATGACCATTTTAAAAAATGAATTAACAGCATTTTCGGTATTTTTTTTAATTCCAAAACTAGAATGATTTCTTTTTTTGATGGCGTGTATTATAAGAAATCTTTTGTAAAATTGAGAGGATAATTATGTTGACTTAAGCAGATCTTTTTATTGTGAACTTTAGAATTATTAGAAGTGTTTTAAGCGTTCTTGAAGACTTTAATAGAATTTAGTGGCAATTCGTTGTTTACGTTAGTTGTGTTGAGAAATTGGCGGAATTGCGGACTTTAAAGGTGCTACACTTCATATCTTTAAGTTGTGTTGAAGTTTGGCATAACGATGATGGTGTGCATCTTACTGAGGTTGGCAACAACATATTTTTAAATACAATTCAAGGGGACAATTAAAGAATTTATAGTGCGTCCAGATGGGGTTGTACGTTTCCTAATCACAAATTTGATTAAGTTGTGACTGAGCTAGTATGGGTTTAAACCTTTAAAAGTGTAAAGAAGTCAATAATTTAGCCAATACTTATGAAAATTAAAATTTGTACAAAAAGCAAGTTTTGAGATTAATTTTGAGTTATTATGCCTAAGAATGGCTTTGAGATTTTTTTTTCAAGATATACAAAATTTAAATTTTGCGGTAATGGGTACACAGCGAATGCAGCTCACCCCCATTTGAATGGCGGTTGACAGTGCCTTCTCTTGTATACGAATGCCCTGTCAATCTGGCAAATTCGCTGCATTCTAGAGACTAACTTTGTTAGGGATTTTTAGACCTACCACCTGTGATACCACGGTGATTCAAAATTTATTTCCATACATATTTGAGTTACCATAATTTGTGGTAACGTATATCACATTTTGGTTGCCAGAACAGCAATTTGCGGTAACCACCAACTATTTTATGACAACTTGGCTTGCGATCTGCATGCGAACTTATATTTTATATATGATATATTGTGACAATTGGACTGCGATCTGCAGTTTCTTATATAAAGATATTTCATATTATTGTAACAAAAATAATATACAAATATTAAATACTGTGGCCCATACCGCCAGTATTATTGTCTAGTTTTATTTACACATCATAGATAATGACTGATAAATGTAATTATAGCATTTAAACTTTCACTTGCCTGAATTAAAAAAAAATCGTGAACAAATATGAACAAGTCGAGGTATTGATACACGGAAATGCCTGAAGACAGAGAAGAAGTTTTACTAGGTCTACTCCAGTTGAAGACAACACAGATAGAAATATAAAAATACGCATACGTTTTCAGGAAATAGCGAATCTACTATGCATTGACTTTAGAAAACGGTTTGAGCATGGTCTCCTTCTCTCGAATTTCTTTGCTCGGTGGACTTGTTGCCCCCCATTACCAGGTTTTGGAAATATCAAACCCGTTAATTGATGTTTCAGAGATTCAAATATTTAATGTTTAATGTATTAAGAAAAAAGTTTATAGTTACGACAATTCTTAATTCATTATGCTCTGTCACCCGGTGTCTTAATGTTTAATCTTTTGGGATTTATCTAACAATGAGCATCGCATTAAGTTCACTAATATGTACCCCTGTCCCCATTTGATTTCAGAAATAAAAATCAAATCAAATTTCCAAATAGTTGACTCACAAGACATAAGGACGTAAGTGAAGAAAAGTTAGTTTGTAATTAAAATAATATGAACAGTGTAGGAAGAGACGTGTGAATTTGTGCATCGACATAGATCAGATGATTGCTTGATAACCGGAACTGTTTTATTGTATCGAAATGCCGAAACCAAGTGGGAACAAATGAATTCTCGAAAAGGCCTATTGTGAGAGATTAATTAAGTCATGAGAACTTCCATAAAAATATACAACGTGACTAAAAATGTTGAGGAAAGGCGTTTTCAAGCAGAAGGTCTGATATGAAACTATCAATCATGAAATAAAATTGAAGGTATCATTTTGCCTGTCGCAAAATATTGATATGCATTGCGCTTTGCTTACATGGCCTCTTGTGGATAAAATAATATCATCCATTCTTTAAATACATTTCATTTTTACTGTAAGCAAGCTTGCACTAAAGTTATATAAATACCACTTACGGTGATTAAAATGACCACACTGCTAATAGAATAAAATTGCATGTTTACTGCACGTCTTTGGTAAAAATTTGTAAATATTTGTCCTTGAATATGATTTAATCAGGTGGAATAATCGGTAACAAGTGGTAAAATTAAAATCTTACTTTTGGATACCATAGGGTGTTCAACCAAGACGTATTTCTTGATCATATGTAGATCTTAATGTCGAACTTATTAATTGTCTCCTGTCATAAGAAGCTTGTTTTCCTGAACTCACTCACTCTTTGGGATCAGAATTTGACTGCACTTTTAGACTTACCCGAGATGTAACGGTAGTTCAAACCTAAGCTATATTCTGACCTTTCTATCATTTGTTCATAATGGAATGCTTTTATGATTGCGTTATAAAACATGTCTCCAAGGACGGATTGATAAAATAGAATTACAAGATACCTAACGCCTAACTTTCATGTTGGTCAAATCAATCGTGTGCCTTTCGAGGTAAAAATTCCACTTAAAGGTTAAATTGTTCGTTTGGTAGTTTTGACATTTAACATTTACATTAATTTATTGTATGATTTAATGATTGAAGATTAAAAATTGCTTTCTTGTTAAAGAGCATTCTATGAAATATAAAAGACGTCTTCATTTGCGAAGCTGCAATTCAATGCAATTATTAAACCTTATCTGGAAACCAAAAAATGCTTCCGTTGTATTCGAACAAAGTTGATTTTTTTCGAGCGCTTTTCATTTCCAAGGCCACGACGGCCATTTCGGGAAAAAATGGAGACTAAAAGTGACTTCCATGAAAGCAAAGCAACATTTATTTCAATTTTCATCTAATTCGAAGCATTTTCAATCTTCTCGTCTTTTTTTTCAGTTTCGATTGAAACGGTTACCATTAACAGTAACTTCGGTATTTTAGTTTTTTGTTGAAAGTTCCAATACTTGAATGCTTTTGTGAGCCTGAGAGGATAATTATGTGGACTTTTGCAGATCTTTATAGAAATGTTTTGGTGGACTAATCAGATGTCATTTTGTGGACTTAAGCGGAATGGTTGTGGACTAAAGCGTTCTTGTAGACTTTTATGAAATTTAGTGGCAATTTATTGTTGCTTCATAATAATATTTATATCTTACCTTCGAACCTACTTACTTATTTTCTTTGCCTGCCACTGTATACCAGTGTATTGAACAGATCTATTTGCCATTCGTTTTCCTTTTCTAACTACGCTTTGCATAAATTTCAAGGAATTAAAAATTGACTGCACTTTTAGACTGACCAGAGATGTAACGGTAGATCAAGCCTAAACTATATTCTGACCTTTCTATCGTTTGTCCATTAGTGAATACCTTTATGATTGCGTTATATACATGTCTCAAAGGACAAATTCATAAAATAGAAATATAAGTAGAATACACCTAACACCTTACTATCATGTTGGTCAAATCAATTGTGGCATTGAACTTGAAAGTTGAATTGTTTTATTTTGACAGTTTTGACATTTAACATTTAGATAAATTTATTGCATTATTTAGTACATAAGGTAGATAGACAGTAATATTCATATCCATGAGATTTTGTTGTAAGTCGGCACAATTGAAGAACCAATCCTACTTATAAAAAGTATTGGTCACCATGCTTGCTTTTTCTAGAATTGAGATCAAAGTCTGCTCATTTTTAGCCATTTTTTCACCTAAATTTACATATAATGTACGGGGAAAATATGGAAGGCCAATTATAAGCTCAATAGAAATGAACTTTTTGTCCAAGAGAATTTGATGTATTTTTGTGAACAGATAGTTTATGATTTAATTTATTGATTACAATTAAAAATGTTTATGTCAACATGCTTTTAACGGACATATTTAACAAAGTTTACGGAAAAAGGGAAAATAATAGAAAATAATAGAGTTTGGTTAACAAAGCCACGATTATGCAATTTGCCTATTCCAATCGAAGCAGGTAGATGGAAAAATATTCCAAAGCAAAACAGAAAATGTCATTAAGAGACCGACCATTTAACCTGAAGAGGGGGGTTGGTTTTTTTTCTGGACAGAAACAATTTATTTATTTTTTTCACGTGTATCAACAAAATATTTTTTTTCAAAATTAACATTATTTTTTGGGGCAGAAAGCCTCCGTCAGAATTTTTTTTTCATCATTTTGGCAGCCAAAATATTTTTTTCACATAAAATCGGCCCCAGATTATTTTTTTTTAGAAAAAAAAACCATAGCCCCCCCTTTCAAGTTAAATGGTCAGTCCCTTATGCAATACTGGTGATGTGGGTGATGAATTTCATTACTAAATATGATTATTTAGTTTCTCAAAGATGTAAACTTATTCCTGATTATTATATAAAACATCCAACTAGATTTAAAATGAAAGGATTACTCTCTCTATATATGTAATGTTGAAGTATATAAAGGCTTTCATTGTTCATAAAGAAGATACAAAAACAGGAAAACAGCAAACACCTACAATGGCCAGGAACTACAATCACATGCCACAATTTACAAGCAAACTGCACCAGAAAAACAATAATGAAAACAAGAGACAAACATAAATAACGATAGGAACTCGGGATAGCCGGACTTGGTACCGGCACCAGCAAAAGCCAGTGGTAGGGTTGGGTACCCAAACCTCCCCTTTCTCTATCCCGTTTCCCTATAGTATCATAGCCTTACTGTTCTAATTCTAAAACAATGTAGTATATTATGATACTCTGTCGTTGTTTCTTTTGTTTCACATATGTACTTTATGTTATTTATATATTATACTTTTTGTTTTGCTCGTGTTACATATATGATATGTCTGAGTCAATCTAATAAATCTTGAAATCTTGGGAGTTAATTAGCGGCACAGTAAACGGAATATGACGTTTCATATCTGTCATTCAATTATGACGTCACAAAGGAAGAGCCGTCAAATTACTATTCCAGCCCGAAAATTAAGCCTACCCCGTATCCGACTGTTTATTTTTCTAATGTGCAATTGAATTGAGCAGCGCAACAGTGTCTGGAATTGAGCAGCGCAACAGTGTCTGTCAACCTATAAGATTTTAATTTCGTCTCCTGTAAAGGAAATTCCGTGAAAGACTTCAACACTACAGAACTTTGTCATTTACAGAGCTACAATTGAAATGAAATGAAATTACGACATTAAACTTTATCTGGAAACAAAATTTTGTTGCATTTGAACAATTTGCATTTTTTCGAGCTTGTTTTTCAGTTTCCAAAGCCACGAAGGCCATTTAAAAAAGTTTTGAGAGTAAAAATGACTTCCATGAAAGTCAGCCAATATTCATTTCAATTTACATTTAATTTGAAGCATTTTCAATTTTCTCGTCCTTTATCAGTATCCATTGCAACGATGACCATTTTGAAATACTTTAGGTCATCTTTTTATTGTCGACTTTAGAAGTGTTTTTTGTGGACTTAGCAGATGCCATTTGTGGACTTTAGCGGAATATTTTGTGGACTTTAGCGGAATGTTTCGTGGACTCAGCAGAATGTTTTGTTGACTAAAGCGGAATTTTTTAATGACGTCAGCGTTTTTTGTGGACTAAAATGGTGTTGAGGAACAGTGGTAGAATACTAGAAGAACCGAAAACGCGTTAATTAACAAAATAAAGGACTTCATCTGACATTGTTTGACTGAACTACCGACGCCAAATATTTATCTGTTTATAAAGTAAATGACACGTTTTCCTGTTTTCCAAAATTACAATCACACAAAAATCATTGACATAATATTGGGCGGCAATGAAGCAAACTGTCAAAAACAAGGGTCTGATATCTAAGAAAAAACTTTCTTAATAATCGTATGACACGAATGTCTTGAAGCCCTGATTAATTAAGCGGTCAAGAAGATAGCCTAATGAGAAAGTTTGCATAATGGGTGCTACCTTTTGCGTAACGAATCAACTGTGAAACATATATTTCGAGAGTAGGTGAAACTTCAGTAGTACTGTCCATGTTAATAAAATTGATAATTTTGAAATGAAAGCCGCCCCCTTTGTCGTAAACTTCAGTACTGAGATTACCATTTTCGTCAAATTCTGGATGGAAGTAAAAAAATAAGTAAATCTAGTTGTTTCAGTTGTTTCTTTGACCTGTAATTATGGAGGATATTTTGATGGAAAATAATGTTGTGATTTGTTTTTTGAGCAAGATGCGAACTAATCAACCTTATCTGATATTATATAAATAGCACTTACGGTGATTAAAATGACCACACTGCTAATGGAATAAAATTGCATGTATACTGCACGTCTTTGGTTTTAGATTTGTAAAAATGAGTCCTTGAATAAGATTTAATCATGCAAGACTGAGAGTTGTTTGGGAACAATTGATAGCATGTGCTAAATGTTAAATCTTACTTTTGGGTACCCTAGGGGGTTAAAACCAGAGATTGTGGAACCTGATAAATGTAAACAGATAAGTCACATGCTAATTAGTATCTGATTTAGATGCAACAAATTGACCTTATAACATAATCTCATCTGAAATTCTCTACCTTATCAAATATTTTCATCACAATTTACTACCCTTATATAATCTGAAGCAAGAAAAAGGTACCTATTCCAGCGGCTCATCCCCCCCCACCGAGATTTATGGCTTCGGTATTCACTTACCGATGGTTTAAATCTTAATTAAAAATTGACAAGACGTGTTTCATGATCATATGAAGATTTTAATATCGAACTTTTGCCGGTGGCTTCTTTGTCTTTTTGCCACTTGTATTAATAAAACAGCTCATATAGATATCTCTATGTTCATTATAAATGTGTGTTTGTATGCAGTTTTCCGACATATTTTAATTCTAGTGCCAAACCCAATATTTCTCTCTAAAAGCCGCTCCGAATGTTCAAAACTCTTGTTAAATATATTAGAATCGAAATAGATTATTGCAATTGGGCTCTATGCGAATTAGAATATGATCAGACCTTATATTTGTCTACATTTTATACCTCGCTATCGCTCGGTATAAAATATTGACAATAAAGTCTGCCCATGTTCTAATTCGGATAGAGCCCGCTTGCAATAATCTATTTCTTAATTTATTTTCTTTTTTAACTACGCTTTTTATTAATTTCATATGATTTGACTGCACTTTTAGGGACTGACCCAAGATGTACCTGTAGTTCCAACCTAAACTACATTTCGACCTTTCTATCCTATCTGCTCTTGACAATTCTGTTCGGTAATTTTGTGATTATCCTCATTCATTAGTGAATGTTTTTATAATAGCGTTATAAACATTATCAAAGGACGAATTGATAAATATAAATACAGGTAGATACCTAACACCTTATTATCACGTTGGTCAAATCAATCATGGCTTTTGAGTTAATAATTAAAAGTCGAATCTTTAGGAAACGGTTTGAGCATAGTCTCCTTCTATCGAATTTCTTTGCACAGTGAACTACCAGACATTTGAAATATCAACCCCGTTTATCGGTGCTTAAAACATTAAAATGTTCAATGTTTGATAGAGAAAAAGAAGGGAAACGGGGAATGAGACAACGACCCAAAGGGGAGTAATGCAACTCAAAGCCACCATAAGATCTTCAATGAACTTTGAGGAAACCCCATCCCCAACGGCAGGTCGGAGTCGGCCCCTAAATAAAGAGTAATGTATTAATGTATTAATAACAACGTTTGTAGTTAAGACAATTATTAGTTCATCTTGCTCTATCCCCGTGTGTCTTCATGCTTTTATCTTTTAGGAATTCTCTAACAATGAACGATGCATAAATAGTAACAAACTGTAAAAACCATGAGTAAAGCTCAATAAAATGTACCATTGAACCTCCTTTGAAGACAGAAATAAAATCGAATCAAATTTCCAAATATTTGGCGCATAATGGCAATATCTATTAAATGTAAAACATGGGATGATAAGAGAAATCATCTACAATGGCTGAAAATTACAATCACATGCGACAATCTGCCAGGGAACTACACAGGAAAAAACAAAAGGGGAATAAGGATAATAACAAAATTGCAGAGCAGAATTGTAAGAAATCGAAATCCAAAGGGCAAAAGGACAAGTGCCAAACCACCAGAAAAATTGTCGACCGCAATGGTCCTGACTTGGTGGATTAAACCAGTTTAAATGGCGCGCCACACCTCCGGAGATGTCCGGTAGCAACTCCACAGCAATTGCTATTGAAAGGCTGTAAAAGTAAAAGAAGTGTTCATCCCAATACGAAATAAAAAATTAAATCTTGAATCAAAGCCCGGATCGAAACTTCAATTTTTTCCACAAGGGACTGATATTTAAATGAACTTTTAAATGATCGCTTAAACGGAATTTCTAGAAGCCCTGATTGATAAAGAGGTCACGGATATAACTTTGCCTAATGAGAAAATCTGCGTAATTGGTGCTAGCTCTTGGGTAACGAATCAACAGTAAAATATACACTCCGTAAGAAGGAGAAATGTGAGTATTACTGTACATGTTAGGGAAACTGATAATTTTGAAACTAAAGTTGTTTCTTTTGTGGTTAATTTTAGTACTGAGATGACTATTTTCGTCATATTGGAGATAGAAGTCGAAAGGAGATGTAGATCTAGCGGTTTCTCGTGTTTCTTTTGTCTGTAATTCCGGAGTTTAAAAAACTCAAGAAAACTCCAGTTTGGAGGATTTGTTTTTCAACAGACCATTGGAATTCCAATAGGCACAAACTGTGCACCTCTTTTAGCCGATCTGTTTCTCCACTCTTATGAGGCAGAGTTCATTGAAGGGCTCAGTCCTTTAATTACAGCTTCCGTTATATCGGTGATATTTTATCACTAAACAACCCTCGCTTTGGTGATTTTCTTCATCTCATTTATCCAAAAGAGCTTGAAATTGTTTCTTAGTGTTTCCGATGTTGCCTTTGTCCATGGATTGTTCGTTCTTTGACTGACGGTTCGGTTCTCACTTACTTTAAATTGATGGAATCAATTTCAAGGATATTCCCAAAGCCAGTAGCCAGTACTTCTGTGGTAGATCGAAAACCAAAACTTTTTATAGACTTGAAATATTGAAATTTAAGACAAAATGCTAAACCAAAGGATCATCTCCCTCCTGCATAGCTCTGTCCTTCGGTTGGGTTCACACTTACTTAGCTGATTTTGGCTTTCCTTTTCAGAGACTGTTGGTTATTTGTTCTCTATCTCGGTTTAGAGATTTCCAAATGTTTTGATTTGATCTGCACTGAAGAGACATAAGTTGTCGAAATGCGCACATACAGAAAATAAATTCACTTCGATATATTGTATTTTAGCATGTGAAAGCTGCTATCAAGATATGACAAACCCGACGGATTAAAAAAAATGTAAACAATAAATCATCAAAGGAAAAAAAAGAATGAATGTATCATTTTGCCAGTTAAGGAATATGAATTTGTTCTTTTCTTGCTTGGTCTCTTGCGGAGGTAAAATATGTATCCATTCTTTTAATAAATTTCGTTTTTTGACATGAAGAAAGTAAACTGTAGTATAGTTTTACACCTAAAACAGCATGTTAAATATAAAGCACAATCTAAATAATAGTGTGGAATATTTTGTGAACAAGATGTGAACTAATCAACCGTGCACTGATATTATATAAATACCACTTACGGTGATTAAAATTACCTCACTGCTAATGGAACAAAATTGCATGTATACTGCGTTTTCTTGTTAAGTTTTGTGAAGATGTGTCCTTGAATGCAGTGTCTGTTGTTTCTTTGATCTTAAAAACAACGGCAGTAGAATACCGAAGGAACAAAGGGGTGAAATTCACAAAAATCGAAGTCCAAAGACAGGGCAAAAACGAGAACACAGAAAACAATGACGTTAGACACAAAAACAATGACGCCAGACAGACACAAAGCACAGAACCAGAAACCACAACACTCAGAACAAAGGCACTCACAGTGTGAACTCCATTGAAACTGAGAGTGACATCAGGTGCTCCGGAAGGGTATGCATGTCCTGCTCTGTTAACAGCACCCGTCACACTGTGAGTGATTCAGTCCGGAAAAATGTCAAAGTCGGTAGTCAAATCCGGTAAGACGTGAATCTAGCTGAAAATGTCCACTTTCATTTGGGATACTGACACGTCATATCTTTCAATGATGCTATGGTGACGGCCATAGAATTTCTTGAGGGATGAAATTAACAAAAGTTGAACAAATCCCTGACTAAGCACCTTTTGGGACAGTGTTTTTGCTCTGTTCAAAAAATCACTGTACAAACTACAAGCTCGACAGTAACGAATCAACTGTGAAATGTACACTCCATAGGCTGGAGAGGCAGGTATATTGCTGCTAAGAAAGGCAAAGTTAAATTAAATTATGGAGAATAAATTAATATATTCGCCATTTTTACATTTGGAAAACTTATTTGGATCTCGACAGGGTAAAAATGGCAATTTCGGCATCAGAATTACAGAGCTTGTTAAGCAATAGCAATTGTATGACATTTTGTTTGACTTAAGTCCTTTTGTCCTGAGGGGCAGGCATAAGGAGTGGTATAAAACTCTGCGATGCATTCATGCAAATTGACAAATTGATAAAATTACTAGTTCCGTTTAGTAAAATTTAAATCACATGAGAATAATCACCATTTACATCCAATAGTTTATAGCGCTTTCTACATTGATGTCTGTTACAATAGAAAAAAAATATGCAAGATAGTTGAAAGACAGGTAATGCGTTTCTTTGCTTTTTAAAAAAATTTCAATAGGACATAATAAATAACAAAAACTTAAGTAATTTCAAAGATTTTTATACACTTTTGAACAAAAAATTTCTTATTTACATACAGTGAAACCTGTTTTATAGACCACTTAAGATAGTAGGAAAAAGTATTTTTTAAGACAGGTGGTCTCTTAATATAGGTTAATTTTAGAATACTTTTGATATGAAGTGGTCTCTTAAAACTGATTGGTCTCTTAATACAGGTGGTCTCTCAAGCAGGTTTTACTGTATGTACATAATACAATTAATAATTCATATTTACATATATACAAATTGCCCAATTTTGTTCAATAGCGTTTTGTGTTTTTAATTGGTTTGCACGATTTTCCTTTATCGATGTGTTAAACGTGAATCTAAATAAGAAATACAAGAGGCCAATGGCCACGTGACTCTCCGGCATTTTTTTTTTGAAGAATGGGAAAGTACTTGCGGTAACAGGGTCAATAATTCTTTCACACGTCATCCAGAAAACTACATTTCTTTAAATAAATGAAACAGTACTAAAGTGTATGATTAAACAAATTCTCTTATAATTTATTACATTAATTGAATTTTATGATTCAAGATAACCTACAAATAGAAAATAAAATTCACCCAGTGCAACTATTGTGTTAAAAATAGAACTTGTGTTTTCAGGTCATCGATCACATAACCAGTTTAGAGTGTTACAATAAAATGAAACAGTATTTTAATTTGTTAGAACAAAATAAAATTTAATTTTTAAATTTATTACTTGAATTTCATATGCTGTGTACAAATGTATGTATAATTTACATGAGAACTATTTTTCTCTAATCAACGTCTGAAGATGCAACTTTAGTTAAAATAGTTCCTCTTTGCAAGGGTGTAATGGGAATGTAGGTCGTTACAAAATCTGGCATTGTACACATAGTTTAATTATTTGTGAATAATAAAATAAAAACGATGCACAACTTCAGCTTATTTTCCGAATGCATGCAAATGCACAATTCGCAGTAAGTTACCGTTTTGGAGATCTCGAGCTCACAAAATCGCAAAAATGTTGCTACTCACAAAATAAGGTTCTCGGACCTATGGTCTGCAGAGCAAACAAGGCATGTTTTACTTTCATGTTATGATCTTTTTGTCTATTTTCATAACAATCATTTCGTGTCTATGCCAGTTTATTTGCAATTTGCTTTTTATTTAAACTTGACTTAAGCTTACAATGCTTAATATCATGATTTTATGAGGCAAAATTTACCCTCTACTCTTTTGACCGCACTTTATCAACTTTCATCTGATTTTACCTTCCATCTTTTTTTGACCCAAATTAACCTAACCTACATTCTGTCTTTTTATATGTTGCTTACTTATCATTCATTAATACTTAAAATAAGATGTAGAATGTTGTTACGTATTTGTCTCAAAGGACGTATTGGCAAACACAAGACGTATTGCGCGGATACCAAACCAAACGTGTAACGGTCACGTTTTAAGCACGGGCAAGTATAATAGGTTTCAGAGAAATGTAGGTTGTAAATAAATAGTAAATTATTAAGAACTTCAGTAAAGAAATGTGTTTCAATGTATATTAACATAATAGTGTTATAAATTATGATTATTAAGAAAAAAAGAAGGCAGGCAAGAAAGATTTAACGCCGACTGAGCAAAAACGATCTCAATTCTGTATTTAGAATAGAACGGTCATAGAAGTCAAAGAATTATATTGGGATCAAATTCGAAAGTACAAGAGATTATATTGGTTAGGTTTAAAATACCTTTATACCAAGTTATACTGCGGAAAATGCAGGCTATAGATTTTTGACATTATATTTCAAATAACTAAATACCGAAGTTACTGTGAATTTTGATTCTGCATATGCGCATTTCGACAACTTATGTCTCTTCAGTGCAGATAAAATCTAAACGTTTGGAAGACCATAAAGTCAAAGATGTTTAAAAACTGATAGAGAACAAATGATAAAATATGATTTAAATAGGAAGCCAAAATCAGCTAAGGACAGAGCTTTGCACGAGGGAGATACTCCTTAACTTCAACAAAATTTACCAAAATTAGATATTGTAAGGTTCCAAATCGAATCGGCTTTCGGGTCAGCACCGAAGTACTGACTACTGGTGTTTAGCATTTCATTTTTAATTCAATTTGATAGGCATGGTATTTCGAAACTGATTCTTTGGTCTCACTTTGAAGAATCTTGAATTTAATATAATTAATTTATTACCGACTTCTGTTACTGTGAATCCAATTTCTGCAGAAGTCTTTTCATTGCAGAGCAAATGATCACAAGCAAAAAGACCAATTTAAGCAATGTATAACCGATACAACATAAGTGAAAAGCCAAATCAGCTCCAGACACAGCTTAGATATTGACAGTGTACAGATAAAATCGGTCTTAGGACCAGAATGGTCCACCAAGCAGAGTAAACAACCTGTAAAACTACACAACAAATCCAAAGTACCAGTATACATAATCCCATTAATAGCTTGGTAAATTTTAATCACTGGATTTAAAGATTCATGTCTAAGTACCAATATACATAATCCCATTAATAGCTAGGTAAATTTTAATCACTTTAAGAGAATATATGGAGGATTTAAAGATTCATGTCTTACTTTAAATATTAATTAGCTACGCATTGGTGTAGGAAGATTAGCTTTCCTTTTGACATTGGTCGTTGGAGATTATCTCCACGGTTGATATAAGAATTTCACAATATTGACGTCATGGTAAGTTGCCAAGATATTAAGGACGTCAACTATTGTCTGGTTGTACTGAAACTAGTATCATTGCTTATAGTTTTGAGAAAAACAATTAAAGACTGTTCAAATGCAATATTTAGAAATCTCACACACCCTCGGGTATGATTTTAACGTTTCTCTGACTCGGCAAGCCTCGTCAAAGAAATATTGAAATCTCATACTTGGGTGTCTGAGAGTTCTCAATCTTACATTTTCAAAAGTGTTAGATTGTATTAATCCTTTCATTGAGAATGAAGTTCAGAAACAAAGCAAACACGAAAACACAAGAAGACTAAAAATGGCCATACAGCTCATTAACATTATTTCAGTTGGAGTTAACATATGTATTATGGTCTCATATTCATTCACTCCATATCCTTTCATAAAGTATTAGACACCAAAGACATGGCACACCTACAAAACATACGAGCATCACAAATATAACACTTGTTGCGGAAATGGGGTATGCCGAGTGGTCATGTACATTTACCCTTCATTTACACAACTGGTGAAAATACTGTATAAAAATCTAGAAGTCCTAAAAATATATAATTTAAAGAAGTCCTAAAAATATATAATTTATTACGCAGTAGTAATTTCACTTCAATTTAGAACAATTTACAAAATGTATGTATCCCTGCATTTCAAAAAGTCAAAATGTTAGCACTTGTCTAATTAACTTTAACAATAATAATTTCTCCCCAAATTACATGGGAAATTCTCAATAGAAAGGTTTAATCCAACTTTGGGAAATTCATCCCTTATTAAAAGTCAGATTCTCAATTAAACTTAAAAGATTTCAGGAAATAATTCCTTTATTAAAGTTTGGAACCTAAATTAAACAGAATTCAGTCTAAAGACAACAAATCTCTTGTGGAGTAGAACTTGCAATTTAGGGTAAAACTTTACTAAAATCCAAATAAAAAACACTGGAATATCTATGGAATATTATTTACTGCCAAATAATATAGTTATTTTTAAAATCCTCCCATAAAAATTCCTCTGTCAAAAGACCCACCTTGTCCCGTTAAAAATCCAAAGCAGAACTAATTCAGCGTTAAAATTACGTCATAAACTGCACTTAAACTGAACGTTAAACTTTCGCCCCAAATTTAAAGGTAGATAACTTCGCGCCAAATTTAAAGGTAGATAACTCTGTAATAAAATAAATGTAAACACGACATGTGCTTACAACGATATCAAAGTTTTACGATAATTTAACAGCTCATTTATGACACAGTAAGCAATTCAACTTATGAAGAGACTTTAACTGATTTGATTTAACTTGAGAAGTCAAAACATTTTCATTGCGATACCGGCAATTAAAAAGTAAATAACATACGAACTTTTATAATCGAAAGCGATCCTTTGAACATTCATAAAAACATGTTAGGTCATTAAATATAGACAACTTTTATTTTCACAACACACTCGAAACTACAGCACTAACCGTGTGAACTCTCTGAAAACTGAGAGTGACATCAGGTTCTCCGGAGGTTAAGCATGTCCTGCTCTGTACACAACACCCGTTATATGATCAGTAAGTAAATCCAAGAACAGTCAAAATTGGTAATGTCAAATATAGGAAGACGATAGAATTTCAGAACAGACGAAAGCGCCAAGGGCTGAATATATCCCTGACTTTGCAGTTTCTTTGACACTGCTTTTTGCTAATTTAACAAAGTCATTGTATGAATTAGAAGCTCTACATTATCGAGTCAACTTTAAATATACACTTCGTATGCCAAGGGGAAAAGTCATTTTATTTTGAAAAGGTAAATTATCTTCATACATCTGAATTTGAAACTTAATGACCGGGCTAGTTGTTTTTGTTATGGATGTATGGACCCTTGTACAACTTTATTTCATACTAATAAAAGAACATGGAAGCTAAAAGTGGCGTACAGCACAATTTTGTGTTGTCTGTTGAAAAACACTTCCTCAAAATTCAATGAAAATGTAGTCAATCGAAATTCAGGCGTCTCTATTACGCAACTTTCAATGTAATTATTTTTGTCTTTGTCTTTTACCGAAAAGGAACACCTACGATATCATTTTTGATGCAGCAACATTGACGTTTCAGGTTGAAAAGTGCTATTTTCAGTTTATGTGGACCACGGGAGGGGGGTTCACTTTGGGTGGAATTGGGTACAGGTCTGCCGCTGGCATTCTGAAAATACCCCCCTTTCATATAGTTCCCCAAACAAAATATTGACCCATTCATATAGTAAATTTCAAAAATAAGCAACCAAACTGTATAGTAAATATGTGTAATTTGAGTCAGAAAACCATTAATTTCACAAAAGGATTGTTCTTAAACATCAAATAATGATAAATACTTGATTAAGTACAGCAACCAGTACACACTCTGGCCATTTGGGGTTAATTTACGACCTACTTATATATGTAATTGCTAAAATTACCACCCATTCATATAGTTGAATACTTCAAAAAACAGGGCCATTCCAGCGGCACGTCTGTATATACCTCTATATAGGAAGTGACCCCCCCCCCTCGTGATGTGGACCTGCTCTATTAAAGATTAGAAAGATCAAAGGTTTGAATGCTATTCAATAACATCTTTGGAATATATAAGAATCCACGCTTTTATCCCAGGTGCTGTTAACAGAGCAGGGCATGCTGACCCTTCCGGAGCACCTGATGTCACTCTCAGTTTCACTGGAGTTCACACTGTGAGTGCCTTTGTTTGAATGTTGTGATTTCTATTTCTGTGCTTTGTGTCTGTCTAACGTCATTGTTTTGTGTCTGCCGCCATTGTTTTCTGTGTTCTCGTTTTGGCCATGTCTTTGGACTCCGATTTTTGTGGATTTCCCTCCTTTGTTCCTTCGGTATTCTACTGCCGTTGTTTGCTATTTAGACTATCTCTTACTGCAATCAAATAATACGGAAAAGAGAATGGTTTTGCAAATTTTTTCCCCTTAAATTCATATAAGTAGAATAAAAACAGAGTACGTAATAGTATTGTCGAGTAAATATATAGGAAAAAGAAACTGCTTTGACATTTATATGTTTGACATACTGTAATATCTTTTCGGTCAATCAACTTTCAACCACTTGAAATATAATACATCATTAGTTGATGTTCTAGGAAATTAAAGGAGACATTTCTTTCATTATCTAAATAAACGAGTCGTATTCTAATACGTCATGTCTAATTTCTGAATATGTGGTTATTGTCCTTTGAAATGCTGACAAACCATGTTAAACAACATCAATTAAACTAAAAACAAGAAAAGAAATGGTAGTGTATTCTTCAAGTCTTTGAATTCCTACGTTTGCGAACTGTTCAACTATTCAGAATGCACTTCATCATCATACGCCCAGTTTGCATTGCTTTACACTGCTTTTGTATTTGTTTGGTGGATTTTTTGTCCTTTTTACGTCTTTCCCTCTTCTTTATATTCCTTGCTTTGTGCAATTAAGTTTCTTGTTTAATCTCTTTATACTTCTTTTCTCGGCACGGTTTCACCGAGTTAGTTGTCTCAGGTCGGTATCACTTCTGTTTCCTAGTATGACTTCCAATGTTATCTCTGTATTATCTGATTGTTTTCTCGGTATCATCTGCTTTTTGCTTCACATTTGGTTTCTATTGCCATCTTCTTATCTCTCTGCTGTAGATGTCACCACTTTTGTCACCATGGTATCATCATGTTCCTTGTGTACTATATGTATGATTGTTGTGGTCCAACAATTTTTCAAGCATTGCAATAGTATTCAAATTCCATTTAAGGTCTTTGTTTGCAAATTCACTTAACAAAATAACTTCAACTTGTCTTTAAAATTTCTACTTTCGTATTTGGTTAAACAGAAGCCTTCTTTTTAATGATTTTAAGGGATTTTAAGAGCCATTGGATGGTCAGTTTCAGTTTGTATCGAGAAAGGTAAAAATTCATAAAGGGCTTTTATTTTGGCCAAAAGAGCCACAAAAAGGTCATTTTCAATATTATAAATAGTATTCATCTAGACCGTGTTCTTGGATAGTGAATGAAGGATATGGAGTAAATGCAGATGAGACAAAATCTCTACAAATAAATGGTAAAAAACAAGCAAAGGATCAACGCTTTTATTGTTGTTCTTCATCTTGAAGTCACCATGAGGCCTTCAACAATGAGCTTTGCTCATACCTCATAGTAGGTTCAAGACGGCTCCTAGCACGTTTGAGCAGAATTCTTTGCTAGATGTCGAACAACGCTTCATCTATGTCTTTACTGGTCATGGATACGGGACTGTTAGTAAACATTAAGTAAACTTGGAAAGTGTTCTTACAATCACTGTCATCCGTTGCCAGAAAAAACACTTAAGCTAATGGACTATTACAACATATAGACAAACACAGGGCACTCAACAAGTCAATGGTAAGAAAACTTGGCGTTATAAAATATTGAGATTTGGGCACTTTAAAAAATAAAAGTGACAACAAAAGTCCAAATCGATCAAAGGGAGAGACCAGTAAGGAAAATCCGTAACAGTTGGTCAGAATTACATTTCGAAATTACAAAAATAAATACAAAAAATTAAAAGTATATTATATAGAGTCGGCTTCTTTTGCAAAGATCATAGTCTGGTCATTTTACAGTTGATAGGAATTTGAATAACTAAGATTCTTCCATTCTTTTGAAGTATTGAAGTTTCTTTTTAAAATCCAATATTTTATTTGATTCATTAGGTAAGCAGTCATTCTTAAAAAAGTTTTTGTATACGTAGCAGGACATGCTTACCTTGCATGATCACCTGAAGTCATCCTTTTTAAGAAATTTCAGACGGTGAGTACTTTAGTTTTGAATATTATATTATGACTTTTTTCACGTTTCATGCCTTTGGTTTTCTTTTACCATTTTGTCATGAGGGCTTTCCGCTGGGCGTGGGGTTAAAATTGACAAACTGATGAAATTACTTATTCCGTTTGGTAAAGATTTGTAATGACATGAAAATAATCCCAATTTGCATCCAATACTTTATAATAGTGCGATAACAAACACTTTCTACATCTGAAAAAAGAAAAAAAAATGAAATATTTGCAAGGGAGGTTACTCGATTTCATTTTTCAGACATTTTCAGAAGGACATAATAAATATCATAAATTTGAGTAATTTCAAAATTTTTATACACCTTTGAAAAAAAATCAAAGTTCTAATGTACATACACAAATTCCTGCTCAATGTTTTGTTTTTGGTTGTAAGGCTCCGAACGGTGTATTACACGTGAATTTAAATGAGTAAAGACAAATCTTGTCTTATCTTTGCCTCAAACTTAATAATAATCATTTTGGGTTATGCCATTTAATTTACATTTTCTTCTTGTTCAATCTTGACTCACTCTAACTACCTATATGGGATAAAAATTAAACCTCTGCTATTTGACCACACTTTTTCAACTTTCATCTGATTTTACTTTCACCTCAATTTTGACCCAAATTAACCTAACCAATATTCTTTCCTTTTATATGATCCGTTAATAATTAAAATAAGATGTAGAATGATCTTACATATTGGTCTCAACGGACTAACCCATGAACTATTGCACAGATACAAAATGTGTAACGGTCACGTTAAAGCATGGACGATTCAGAGAGGTGTAATTTGAGAATAAATAACTAATTACTAAGAACTTCAGCAAAGGGACATTAACACGTGAATAATAGTTTTATAAAGTACGATTTTTACTGAAAAAGAAGTCGGGCAAGTAAAATTCAACGTTTAGCAAGTACGAACCCAGTTCTGGTTTAGAATAGGAGTCAAATCAAGAGATGTCAAAGCAAGATATCGGAATCAAAGTCGGGAGTACAAGAGATAACATGGTTTAGGTTTAAAAAACTTCCTACCAAATTTTACTGTAGGAACGCAGGCTTTAGATGTTTCAGAATGGCGTTTAACTTTTTCTTTTCTTAATTCCCTTCGATTGCCATTGCATTTCAAAACAGATTGTTGGGTCACACTATTCAGATTCTTGAATTCAATATAATTAATTTATTACCAACTTCAATTATTGAGAAAACAGTTTCTTCAGACTTCTATTCAGTGCAGATCAAATGATTATAACCCAAAAGATCAATAAAAAGCAATATATAACCAATATGACCTTGATAGTGAAAGCTAAATCACCTCGAGGCAGAGCTGTGTATGATGAAACAAAATTTTCTAAAACTAAGATATTGATAGTTTCCAAATCAAATCAATTTTGGTCCAGCATGGTCCATCAGCATATGCAATTAAGCACCCAAAGGAATATGTCTAATCCAAATACGAAATATATAGAATTCCGTAATGACCGTGTAAATTTTGATCACCGTAAGAGCTAATATGTACTAGTTAATGAACATATTCACATATTACTTTAAATATCGATTAGTTATGCATGGGTGCAGGAAGTAAGTTTACATTTGCCATAAATCGTTAGCGCCATTATTTGAGTTGGAGACCTATTTTCATTTGTATGTCAGATGCCATGTTTCTCGCGTTTATGATCCGATTACATTTTTACAGGACTGTTGACCCAATGCTTAATTATGCATATTAGGTTGTCAGAATGCTCATAGGTTTTCCCATGGGTACAAAATGTGCACCTCTAATTGCAGATCTTTTTCTTTTCTGTTACGAACGAGACTTCATGAAAAAACTTCAAAACGGAACAATACCAAACAGTGATAAATTCATTTCTATTTTCAATGATAACAGTAGGTATATTGACGATATCCTCACTATTGATAATCCCCAGTTTTTTTATTATGTAGACATTATTTACCCGCAACAACTAAAATCAAATAAAGCTAACAATGATTCTAAATACTGCCCTTTTCTGGATCTTACTATCGTTATTGACTCCGGTAAAATAAAAACTGAATATCATGATTTCGATTTCACTATCACTAATTTCCCTTTTCTTGACGGCGACATCCCTCTAGCTCCATCCTATGGGGTGTATATTTCTCAACTGGTACGATTCGTGCGAGTGTGTTCTACTCTTGACGATTCTAATGAACGAAACCTTACTATCACAGCCAAACTTTTACAACAGGGTTACAGATTTCATAAGTTGTTGAATACATTTAAGAAGTTTTATACATTGTAATAGATATGAACATTTGATGTCTAAATATGGCGTTACTCGTTAACAGCTTATTACTAAGGGCATTTCTAATCCTCGTTTTTACGGAAATGTTGTTAAAAAATGCCAGAAATTGATTAAAAGTCCAGAAAAGCTGAGACGTAACTTACATTCTTTACGTAATAGGGGATATCGACAAATTATTCTGCTTGCATCCGTTAAATTAGCTTTGAGACCTAATGACCTGAAAATTTTGCACACATACTGGCCTCTCACTAATACTGTCGATGTCTTCTGAAATCTATGATTCTTGACCAAACCCTTCGGGAAGTTTTGAATTTGATTTTTCTTCCGTAGTGCGACAGTGCTCTACCAGCAGACTATCACCTTGAGCTAGCCGGCAGTTTAGCGGCGAGCACTCCTTGATCCATCTATCTAAATTATGTATTGTTTTTTCTTTCCTTTCAAGATTGTGGTCATGGAGTTAGGGGTCTACCAGTATTGGGTTTTATTCGTATGTTAATTATACTATAGGGAAAGGGGACAGATAAAGGGGAGGTTTGGGTACCAGTAAACTGGTTTAACCCTACCGCTGGATTTTGCTAGTGCCGGTACCAAGTCCGGCTGCCCCGAGTTCCTATCGGTGTCTACGTTTGTCTCTTGTCTTTTTCGTGTTCTTCATGTGTAGTTCCATAGCAGATTGTGGCATGAAATTATAATGTTCAGCCATTGTGGGTGTTTCTTGTTATCCATTTTTTTACATTTACCTTTTTCATAAAGCTGTGACCCTTTTCGACTTGGTAAAATCATGTCTGTTTTCCACTTTCCGACCTCTTTTATCTGAGTTTATTCAAACTATATGCTTATTCTAAACTTCAGTAAATTATTAAGGGGTGGGAATTATATTTATCAATAGAAATCATCATGCTTTGTGAAAAATTGGTCAGCAATCTTATGTGAAACGGTTTTTCTGTAAGGTTAAATGGTGTGTTCGACAAAATCTTCAGCCTTTAATTTTAGTTTTGATTCTAGGCTGACAACTTTGAAAAGGTTAAATAGTGACGTATAAATTATGATATATGTAGGATGAATTGAAAGAAAAACAGTATATTTCAATCAAATTAAGTATAATCCTCACATATCTTGCTCAAAAGATTTCTACTGTTGTCAGTTTTATGCCTTAAATTTAAATTTACTAGAACCTGTTTTGCCCCTAATATATTTTATAAAGTTAATTTAATAATTTAAGTTGCGTATTCGAATGGAGGAAATTGATCTTATGGTACATATATGTCATTTATATGACACGAATCGAGTATGAAACATCGGTAAATGTGCTAATTGAAATAAAAGGGACAACAGGAAATAATGTCTTCTTCATTATAATCAACGACAGTAGAATACCAAACAAACACCGTTAAAAATGCAATCCAGGGTAAGGTATGAATGTCAAAGATATGTTGAAATCCTACCCTTAGGTGACTTGCTCGATCTTGCAAGAGGATTAATCGTTTAAGTGCAAATGAAATCCAGATACAAACAAAAATCGAGAACACTAGAAGATGGAAGACCAAAGACACAGTACATCCATAAAACATTTCCTGTTATCTTTTTTATTCTATACAAGCACCACAAATACAAAACTCGAAACTCTAACAGTTTGAACTCTCTTAAAACTGAGATTGACATCATTTGCCCCGGGATTGTAAGCATGTTATGTTCTGTGTACAACATCCGTTACACAGTCAGTAAGGAAATCCAAGAAAGGTCAAAATTGGTAATGTTAAATCTTTGAAGTCGATTGAATTTCAGAACAGACAAAATCGCCAAAGGCTGAACATATCCCTGACTTTGGAGTTTCTATGAAGTTATTGTATGAATTAGAAGCTAAGTAGCATCGAATCAACTGTTAAATATACACTCCGTACGCCAAGAGGTAAAGTTATTTGATTTGGTAAAGGTAATACAAATGAAATTGAAATGAAATGACCGGCCTAGTTGTTTTTGATTTTGACGTAAGGGCCCTTATTTTATACGAATAAAAGAAAAGGTCGGCTAAAAATAGAGCACAATTTTTCCCATTGAGAACTCTTTTCTTTTCTTTTGAAAAATACTTCCTCAAAACTTAATGAAAATGTAGTCAATTGAAACTCAGGAATGTTTATCACGTTATTTGCAATGTAAAATGTGTTTTATTTTTTCCTTTTACTGGAAAGGAACACCTGCGATTTTCTTTTGGTATAGAAACATTGACGTTGCATTTTCGAAATTGCTATTTTCAGTTTATTTTGTGGACTGGCTCTATAAAAGGTAGAAAAGATCAAGGGTTTGATTGCTATGGCAATAGGCGAGATTGTATAAGGAGAGCCATTCAATAACTTCTTTGGAATTTGTAAGAATCTACTCTTGATTGGGCATTATCCCAGTTGCTTTTACACCATCTCTAATTGCAATCATTAAAGTTTTAAGAAGTTTGCATTGGGGTTTATTGGTATATCCGAAAAGATGATTTGGCCTCATTTCCCCCTAAATTTAAATAAGCAGAAATAAACAATGCGTAAGCAATTGTGTTGCCTTTTTTCTGAAACGATTGTATAACCCGCCAACCGTGACTTTTATCTATCATGTAACGTATGGTTGACATTTGGTTAATCAACTTTCAGCAACATCATTAGCTGATGTTTTGGGAAAGTAAATCGGGACTTTCCAATCATTCTGATGAAAAAGTCGTTTTGTAATACGCCATATCTCATGTCTGTAGAGATGTGGTTATTGTCCATTGATATGCTGACATTATATATTTTTGTCGGCTATAGCGTTAATATCGTGACTTGAGCTGCAAGAAAAAATCTGTTGAACGGTGAAGTAAAGCCGCCCCTCATACAGTATCTTTCTACTTGTATCCTAACTCACAATGTTAGCTCCTAAGCCGATGATAATTGCTTTTGTCTTCTGTGTAAGTAGATTCCATGAGTTTCAATTTTTTTTGTTTCGAAATTTAGATGACGTTAACGTAATGTATAACACGTGTGTCAAAGGCTTGTTTAAATAGCCAATTACGTGATAATATTGATATTTTATAAAAACACATTTTATGCAACACTGTGGCGAAATAAAGCATTCAAAATACACCTTAAATACCTCATTCAGTACCTTTTTATGAATTTTGATTACGATTGCAATAGAACAAAAAACTTATCGATCAGTTTGAAGGGGCGGGACTTTAAGGGGTACTCTACACATACTTACGAGAAATATAATATCCTTTTACCAGGATTTGCGTCTGCACGTTGTTTATGTATCAGTTTCACAAAATACGGCAAAAATTACCCTCCAGCACTACAGCATTTGAGCTAACAATTGGCAAATATGTTGCACGGAAATAATCCTTGTACAAGCGTCAAATAACCTACGTAGTTGCGTTGTTATAAGCATCAACAAGGGGGTATAATAATTTTTCGCGCGAAAACACTGTAGCTTGTAGGAATTGTGTGAACCAATCCACGTTTACAAAAACCGCTACACAGAAGACAAACCATGATTACTGACAGCATCCATTAAAACAAGAAGTAAAATAGTTATAATAAATTTTCAACCTTTCGGTGCTGTCCCGAAAACCGATTTTAATTTGAAACTTGAAATATTAAAATTAAACAAAATTTTGTATAAATCAAGGAGTATCTCCCTCTCGCAAATCTCTGTCCTTAGCTGATTTTGGCTTTACTATTAAGGTCCTATTGGTAATTTGTTCGTTATCAGTTTTTCCACATATTTCGATGTGTGGATTTCCAAATATTTTGATTTTTTTCTGCACAGAAATGTTGTCGAAATGCACATGTACAGAGCTAAATTTGCAGTAACGTCGGTATTTTGATTTTTAATACCTTACAATTTCGAATGAACGGCTATTCATTGTGCTGACCATCTCATCATACGCATGGTTTTTATTGCTTTAAACTGCTTTTGTATTTGTTTATGCTGTATTTGTGATAAATTTAGTGGATGTTTTTTTTCTTATTAAATCTTTCTCTCTTCACGACTCGTCTCATTATATTTCATTCTTTCTGTAATCAGCACATTTCTTGTATAATATTTATATGCTTCTTTTCTAACCTCGTGTTTAGTATCTTTATATTTTGTCCATTTAGCATTTGGTCAATCAACCTTCGGCCACATAAAATATATTATATCATTAGTTAATGTTCTAGGAAATTAAATCGAAAAATTCATTTCATGCTTTTTATTATCAAGTCGCAGTCTAATGCGTCATGTCTCATTTCTGTAGATATGTAGTCCTTTGATATGCTGATATTCCACGTTTACTGATAAAATCAATCAAACTTAAACCAAGAAGTGAATTGGTTATGAATTTTTCAATTCTTTGATATCCTACATTTGCAAAACTACAGCTATTCAGTGTGTTGATCACTTCATCATACGGATAGTTTTTATTTTATCATTGTTTCTGTTGTATTTTTCATAACCGGTACTTTGATGGACGTTTTGTCCTTATAGCATCTTTCTCTCTTTACGACTCGCCGCTTTATATTTCTTTTTCTTTCTGTAATCAGCACATTTCTGATATACTATTTATATGCTTCTTTTCTAATCTCATGTTTGGTATCTTTACAATTTGCCCATGTAGCATCTTTCTCTTTTCTTTTGTCATCGCTGTATTGTCCTTGCTTTGTGTAATAAAGGTTCTCGTAAAATCTCCATATGACCGGGTTTTCCAATCTCCGAATTACCCTGTTAGTTGCGTCACCGTTTCTGAGCAGTAATATTCCTACATCTCCGGCATATGACGTGAACACTTTACAACTCATTCGCTATTGTCGTGCCTGTAGTTTGTGGAGCGATTTTGTCAACAGAGCGAAATTATACTGTCTCTAAAACTTATACATCAATGGTATGTCCGGTCACTGTTGCAATTGTCACTACAGAAGTTTAACGGTCGTCACCACGATTTGACAGACTGTTACAATGTTTCTATTTCAAAAATGAGAATAGAAATCTTTGGGTAGATCCAGAGTCTTACCGGACTTACCAACACCGGCTGTGACAAAATCGGACTTTTCACTTGCAGTGTGACGGGTGCCATGCGTGGAGGAGATCATGCCTACCCCTCCGGAGCACTTATGATACTTCAATTTTTGTAGGGGTCGCACTGCTAGTGCTTATGTTATGTGGCGTTCTTGTTCATTTTGTTTATTTGTTTTGCCTTTGTCATACTGTCTAAATTCGTGTTGGATGTGCATTGCCGTGATTTTGGATTTATGATTTTATAATTTCTATTTCCCCGTTCTTGCTTCGGTATTCGTTTGCCGATGTACTCTTTATCATATGGTTTATAATGTTTAGTTTCATCATTGTATCACTCTACGTCATATGTAATCTCTGTATCATTTTGATTTTGTCATCTCTGTAGAACTCAGCTTCTTGTTCCACCTCTGTATGCTCTTTATTTTTCTTACATATGGTGTACTTGTA
The DNA here is from genome assembly GCA_002080025.1 of Modiolus philippinarum. Classification (NCBI taxonomy): domain Eukaryota; kingdom Metazoa; phylum Mollusca; class Bivalvia; order Mytilida; family Modiolidae; genus Modiolus; species Modiolus philippinarum. The sequence goes on along the minus strand of MJUU01000029.1, from coordinate 66,634 downwards.
AATGAGATTATTTCTCATGTGTACACTTTGTTCAATTACTATTATCTAAATTTATGTAAATTGTAAAACCTAAGATTTAACTCCCTCCATCGAAGTTTTGTCCTTTGCTTTATTTGATATTAGTGATTATTCGGATTTCGTTTGGTTTTATGCATTTTAAACATTTGTTTTTGAATTATGGATTTCCTATGTTTGGGTTCAGTGATGCTGATGAGGAATTAGTTTCTGAAATGGCCATACAGCTCATGAAAGTCATTGCAGCTAGAGTTAATATTTGTGTTATGGTCTCATGTTCATTTACTCCATATCCATTCTTAAAATATGTAGTTTCCAGTGTTAGTATTAAATCAGACTGCTCTTTGTGTCACCTCTTTTTCACATAATTTCTAAGGATATTCACCAGCCCAATAGCCAGGCTTGTCCAACATGAACATTTGAGGTTTGGGTACCCATAAACCGGTTAAACCCAAACGCTAGCCCTTGTTGGTGCCGGTACCAAGTCCAACTGTCCCTAGTTCTTATCGTTGTCTTTGTCTTCTGTCATTTATTGTTTTTCTTATGCAGAAATCTGGAATATTGCGGCATTTAATTGTAGTTTTCGGCCATTGTGGATGTTTCCTGTTATCTATCGTACATTAATTGACCTGGCGTTTTATAGAAATTTACTCTTTTTATCAAAATTCAAACCCCTTAAAGGCACTTAGGCTTCATTCCGTGTATGGCACTCGATGGATGTCCTTGGTACTGGATTTGGACTGCCATTGTGATATTTTTTTTTGTAATGAGTACTTCTTGTTTTACTACTTTTGGATTACAGCTTTCCATATTATTTGATTATTATGCTGATGATGAGAGGTTACTCCATGAATCACGTGTGCAGCATAACGAAATAAAGTGTTTATCATGCAACCGGGGTACTTTAGTATTGTATCACCATGCTTGTGTTATATCTTTGTAATTCTTGTAGATCTTTGGTATTCGCAATCGTTGCTGCCGTATTCAGTTGTGAATTTTTACATTTGAAATTCGCTCTGTCCTTAGCTGATTTTGGCTTAACTGGTTAGATTCTATTGGTAATTTGTTCTCTATCAGCTTTTACACAGATTTCAAAATTTGATTATTGATCTGCACTGAAGAAACATAAGTTCTCGAAATGAAATGCGCATTTGCAGAAATAAATCAACAATAACTTCATTGCTTTTTTATTTAGTAGCACTAGCCCGATGCCTCTGCTGATAGACTGTAGTCCCCGAGGGTATTCACCAACCAAGTAGCCAGTACTTCGGTGTTGGCCCGAAAACCGATTTTGTTTTGAAACTTTCAATACCTAAATTTAACAATTTTTTTATTTAAACTTAGGGGTATCTCCCTCTCGCATAGCTCTGTCCTTAGCTGGTTTTGGCATAACTGTTTAGATTCTATTAGTAATTTGTTCTGTATCAGCATTTACAAATATAACGTTTATGGATTTCAAGATGTTTTGATTTTTTCTGCACTGAAAAGACATAAGTTGTCCACATGCGCATATGCTGAAACTAAATAAAAGTAACTTCAGTACTTTATTTATTTAAAACTGACATATTTAGATTCTAATATTGGAACAACTTTTGCATTCGTTAGGTTGAAAGCGTTTCGTGAATATGCAAATTTATTGAACGAAATAAAAATACTTTTTACGTTTCAGTGAATATGGAATCGATTTTGCTTTATCGAAGTGGCTCATGTTCTACTAAAATCTAGCGGTATTAGTAAAAGAAAACGTGAAAGGCAATTATAATATTTTTGAGTATCTATGTGTTTTTTGTGGCATGGTTGCATTACCCAACTGCCATTACTTATCACCGGGATAATGTAACATATGTTTAATATTTTGCCATAACAATTCGGTCAACCAACTTTCAACCACTACAAATATACCACATCATTAGTTGATGTTCAAGTAAAAATTGAGACTTCCCCATCGTTCTTTATATTAAATAGTCGTTTCCTAATACGTCATGTCTCATTTCTGTAGAAATTTGGTTATTGTCCATTGACATGCTGACAAACCATGTTAACTGACAACATTTGCAAATTCATTGAAGAAAATAATTGTCTTTAGATATTCTTTTTTTGTCGTTAAAGGGTAAATTAATGCCTTTATTTTGAAAATACCGAACTTCTTAAATGTTTTATACTGCAATAAATATGGGATCATTTCTGACAATCAGCATTTGGCTTTAGTGTATATAGTTATTTCTGAACGGTGCTTTTGATCATTAAGCAACCATTTAATTTTCTGGTAAAAAGAGGCGATTAGATTCTTTAGATATCGTAAGATATCCTGCATTATATTTTTATTTCATTCTCAAATTCAAAATCAAGAGGCATTGCACTTAAGATTAGCTATAATTTTTGACTATTCTTAACGCGAGCTACCAACGCCTTGCTTTGTCAACCATGGATATAGGGAACTGTATTTGAAATATCCGTGAGCGAAATTTATCTCCACTATAGAACAAAATAAGGCTATTCCGAGAAGAACGTAGTGACAAAATTATAGACAAACAGAATAATAAGGAAATATACGACAAACAGATGACGAAAATATTGGAAACAACGGCATTAGGATATCGAAGGAACAAGGAAAGTGATGATCACAAGCTGTCGTTGTCTTGTAATGTATTTTGTCATATATTCTGTAAACCTCTTGTAGCACGAACTGTGCCTAAGCTGTATTAAACGTGTCTTATCTTGTCAAATATCAAAGTCTAAAGGAATGGTAAAATCGGAAACAGAGAAAAACAAATACAAAACAAGGACACGAGACAGCCACAAGGCACTGAAATAAAAAGAGGACATTAAGAACTTGACATCAGTTGCTTAGGAACGGTAAGCATGTCCTGCACCGCTTAGCGGCACCAGTCACACTATCAGTAAGGTAATCTACGGTTGAAACCGGTTATGTTAAATCCGTGAAGATGTGAAAAGCTAGAAATGCCCGTTTTCATTTAGGACACAGACACGGCACATCTGTCAATGATGTCATGATGACGGCCATAGAATTTCCGAAGGGATGAAAGTAACATATGCTGAAGAAATCTCCGACTTAGCAGCTTTTGGGACAATGTTTTTGCTCTATTAAAAAATCACTGTATAAAGTTAATTGACGTTTAAATTTTTATAATTAAATCTTTAACAAATTGAATCAAATTGATTCACGATAAAAACTTCAACGTCAATAAACTTTAATTGACGTTTGTGCAATCCAGTCAAGGTCATTCAAATTATAATTTTCTATCAAGTAAAAAACTGTAAATTAAATAAAATAAAATGTCTTGGTTAAACAGTTTTAGATTTGATTTTTTTCCTAATGTCTTTGAACATTTATGGGAAAGGATGCATACAAAATAGCAAGATATCATTGAAACATTGGAACCTATAGACACAAACTGTCAATCAGTAATCTTATCTTTCTTGTTACACATACAAAAATGGCCGTGGCTACTCATTCGGCTAGCCGGAAAAATAGGTAACTTGTCTATTTTTCTGGCCAAAAATAAAATGCACAAATTATTCGATTTAAACAAAAACAAATACATTTTTTCATTCTAAAGAATCATAAATCTTATTAATTTACCTTTACTTTGTTTGTCTTTTGATAATGATAGTTTTTTTTTGCGATATTGTTACTGTTTATTTTTATCTGATTTTCAATTGCCGGAATAATAGACAATTTTCTTTATGTTTCCGGACAGCTTGACGAATGGTAGAATTTGTCTAATTTTCCGGCTACGGCTTTACAATACCTTAAACTTACTTTTATTTAAAAAAATTGCAAATAACGATTTAGATTATAAATTATGTTATTAATTCAAATGTTACAAATGATCAAAAACTTTTATCATTGTCAACTACCGGAGACATGTTTTTCTATTCTTTCGGCTAGCCACTTCATACAAAAATGGTACCTCAACGCTAATCAAAAACTGTTTTTTTATTTATTGCAAAATCTATATATCTCCCTCCTACAAGTTCTATACGTAGTTTTTTTTGAATTTCATTTATGATATTTTTGTTTATTTAATCTGCATCTGATTGAAAAAAAATCGGTATATGATCATGTTACGAGTGCTTGGCATTTGGGAAAAAATATTTGGTCAATCAACATATGACACATCATTAGTTGATGTTCTGAGAAATTAAAGAGGACTTTCATTTCATTCTTTAAATTAATGAGTCGTGTTGTAATATGTCATGTCTCATTTCCGTAGATTTGTGGTAATTGTCCTTTGATATGCTGACATACCATGTCCAATAAACTTAGAACAAAAAATAAATTGTAGTAATTCCTCTTAATTCTTTGATATCCTACATTTGTGAACTGTACAACTATATTCAGTGTGCTGTTCACGTCACCAAACGTCCGGTTTGCATTGCTTTACACTCATTTAGGGATCTGTATTTGTGATTGATTTGGTGGATGTTTTGTCTTTGTCTCTCTCTATGAGTCATCGCTGTATTTTGCTAGCTTTGTATAATCACCAAGTTTCTTGTAGAATCTCTATATATCAACCCGTTAATTGTTTCAAATATGTATAATTTGGTTGTTTCTAGTATTATCATTGAGGTTGGGTAAGAGGGGGTATGGTCCCGGAATCCCGGCGAAATAACTGGTAAATCCCGTATTCCCGAGAAAATAAAATTTTCAATCCCGATTCCCGAAAAATGACAACGCAAATCCCGGATCCCGTTAAGCTTTAATACCAAATTTCCGCTGAATAAAATGGCTGAACCCGGCGTCCCGTAAAGGGTCCTTCCGCCCCTCATCATTGTATCAAAATAAGTGTTTTGTTAAAACTAAGGAGTATCTCACTTATGTAATGGTAATTGGATTTCAATTAAGATCCTTTTGATGATTTTTTCTCTATCAGCTTTTATATGTCTTTCGATTTCTGGATTTCAAATGTTTGGATTTTATCATCTTTCGAAGTCAAGTGTTTGAGGTCCATGTGGAAGCACATGGAACTCAAACATTTGACTTGGGAAGATGGGATTTTATCTGGATTGAAGAGACATACGTTGTCCAAATGGTTATATGCTGAATGTAAATTTACTGTAACTTCGGTATTCTGTAATTCACTTCTTGTATAATCTTTGTATTATTTTGATTTTTTTTCATCCCAGTATTATCCCGCTTCTTGTTTAACCCTGTTGTAGTTGTCACCACAGAGTTTCGTTTTTCATCATGGTATCATCGTGTTTCTTGTGTAATATATCAATGTTGTGGTTCAACGATGTTTTCAATTATAGCCAAAATATTCAAATGCCATACAAACATTTTCATATATAAACAAGTTTTGTCTAAACTTTTAATTTACTGAACAACTTCAATTGTCTTTAAATATTCTTCTTTTGTAGCTGGTACATCAGATACCTTTTTTCAAGGTACTTAGTTTCTCTTATTCTGAGGGATAGTAGGAATATTTCTAACTACAACCAGAATCTGGATTTGTGTATACAGTCTGTTCCGAACGACGCGGTTGATCATAGAGAGCAACCATTTCGTAAGATTGAAGAGGCGATTGGATTCTTTACGAACGATTAATAATCCTGCATTTTACCTTTGCCCATCTTCTTTAGAAATCTTCTTTCTCAAAATTCAGAATCAACTGTCAACAAACTTTAGATTTTCTTTTATTTTGAATTATTCTTAACGCAAACTACCAACATATTGTTTTGATTTAATGAGGTTTACAGATGATCAACATTTTGGTTGCTATCAATAATATAAGTCTACCTGTTTTCGGTTTTGTTCGTATGGTATTATTCTATAGGGAAATTGGACAGACAAAAGGGAGATTTGGGCACCAATAAACCGGTTTAACCATACCACTGGCTTTTGCTAGTACCGGTGCCAAGTCCAGCTATCTCGAAATACCATTTTTATTAATGTTTGTCTCTAGTCTATTATGTGTTTTTTTCTGGTGCATTTCCCTTGTGGGTTGTGACTTTTGATTATAATTTACGGCCATTGTAGGTGTTTACTGTTATTTTGACTTTATAATTAACTCGACCTTGAGTCTGTACTACAGTTTACGATTATCCTATCCAATAGTCTGACGCATTTTTTATTCTATGTTGTTCTGTTTTTGTGCAAAAATGTATTCAAGAAGCTATTGGAAAACATCTTATTGTCACGAACCAAGGTAAAAGATGTCTGATGTTATGAAGAGGTCACAGATCGGTCGAATTATATTATTTATACATGTCCCTTAGAGATGTGAAGGCAGGGGTGAATCATTAATTATAAAGAAATCGTGATACAATGTGTTGCTTCAAAATAATAAAGGTTTAAAACAAAGGGATTACACCAATATGGGTTAACACTGCTAGTGCTATATCTTTGTAGCATTCTGTCGGTCTTTTATCTTTATATTGTTGTCTATGAATTTGTTGCCGTTATAATGCCACATTTTTGTATTTGTTTTTCAAAATGTTTCCCTCTACTTTTCTTCTTATTCGTTTTGAGATGCATCCATTTTTTACAGGCTTTCGATAAGGATAAAAGCACAGTCACATGCATCCTCACAATGTACAAAGGAACTGCACAAGAAAAAAAAAGTTCATTAAAGTCGTCGAGAGTAGAACAAACGCGTACCAATCGTACTAGTTGAGAAATATAAACTCCGTAGGACGGGGCTAGAGGAACGTCGGCGTCATGAAAAGGGAAATGAGCAGTTACAAATGTATACTGAAATCAAAATCACCCATTTTATCGTAAATTTTAGTTTTTATTTCAACAGAGTCAACGATGATATTTAGATCTAGAAAAGAGCAATATTTTGAACCATTGTTAGCTTTATTAAGTTTCAGTTGTTGTGGGTAAATGATGTCTACATAATGGATTATCAAAAGTAAGGATATACCTCTTAGTATCATAGGAAATAGAATAAAGTTGATCACTTTTTTGTATGGTTTCATTTTGTAGTTTTTTCATAAAGTCACGTTCGTAACAGAAAAGAAAAAGATCTGAAATGAGAGGTGCACTAATTATGCCCATTAGAATTCCAATGACATGCTTTTTGGGAATTTATTTTGTTGACAAAGAATACACTTTTTACGTTGACATTCAAATCCATTTCAGGCAGCAATTAGAATTTCGTAGAGAACCTCTTGAAATTTTTTTCTTGAAAACTAAATATCAAGATGTTTACACTTTCTAGTTGGTAGAGTTGCGTCCAAAATGAGGTCGTATTATATTGCAAATTTATTCAAAATATCAAGATCACAAGCATAATTGTACCCCAAAAACAAAAACGTACTGACAAATGGCCAAACAGGTGAATTATTAAGTACATGTATAGAAAAACAGTATAGAAAAACAGATGACGAAAATTATGGTCATTAAAGTTATTTTGTCTTTCAAGAAAAACACTGTAAATTGAATAAGATAAAATGCTTAAGTTTGGCATTTACAGATTTGATTTTACCCTCATGTTGTTGACCATTTATGTGAATGGCTGCGTGTAAAATACAGCAAGATTTCATTTAAACAAATAAACAAATGGATACAGACTGTCAATTAGTAGTCCTAGTCTATTTTGAATTTAAAAGAAAAAAATACAAAAATGATATCTGAACACAGACCCGAAAACAGATTTTATTTAATTGATTGAAATAACTGATTAAACCAATTTTGTTAAAAACTTAGAAGTATCTCCCTGGTGCAAAGCTCTATCCTTAGTTGATTTAGAAATTTATGCTGAATTGTTCTGTATCACATTTACAAATGTTTAATTTCTGGTCTCCCAATATGTTTTATTGTTATCCATTGAAGAATATATAAGTTGTCAAAATGGCAAAATACAGAAATTAAATTCAGTTCGGTATTAATTTTTTTCTTGACCTTTTAATACTAAAAAATACAATGATTTTGGATAGGGGTTGTGTGGTGTGTCTGAAAAGATGATGTGGCAAATGTTTTTTCTAATCTTATATCAGCAAAAATAAAAACGGTGTAAGCCAATGTGTTGTTCACAAAATATGTACCTCTTATATGTTAAAGTTGTATAACCCCTCTGTCGTGACTTTTCTAACATGTAACTTTTTTACCTTTGGTTATAACTATTCGGTCAATCAACTTTCAACCACTTGATATATAAACATCATTATATATCAAGTGGTTGATATATTATGATATACTACATATCAAGTGGTTGATATATAATGATATACTACATATCAAGTGGTTGGTATATAATGATATATTACATATCAAGTGGTTGATATATAATACATCATTAGTTGATGTTCTATGAAATTTAAGGAAATTTTCCTTTCATTTTTTAAGAAAATACTCGTATTGTAATACGTCATGTCTCATTACTGTAGAGTTGTAGTTATTGTCCTTTGATATGCTGACATACCATGTTTACTGACAACATTCATTAAATCGAAAGCAAGAAAAGGATTAGTGGTGATTTTTCATCGCTGGGTTGTGCAGATGCATGATCCAAATAAACCAACCAAATAAATCCAACCCTAACTTCTTTCACAGCTCCTCACTTCTTTGTTGACCACAGTCAGAGTTTCCTTTGATAAAGCTAACTCCACAAATGGTGTGAAATAGATGTGGATTATAAAAAATTCCACAAGATCTCCTTGAACACGACTATTGTTAACCCATAGTCATAGCATTCAAACTTTTGATTTTTCTACCCTTTATAGAACCCTGTCACACAATTAACTGAATACAATAATTGCTGATGTAATACATCAATGTTTCCGCTATTAAAATGTAGAGCACAGATACACCTTTTTAGTAGTAGGAAAAGATAAAACAAATTTTGTTAAGAACCACACTAATCCAAATAAGAAATACACTGAGACCGACGTAATCAAAATGTTAGAATTTTTGATCGACAATATTTTTGCTGAATTCAGTGGCTGAGTTATCCAACAGATAATTGGGATTCCTATGGGAACTAGCTGTGCGCCACGTTTCGCTCAACCCTTCCTTTACACGTAAGGTGCCAAATTTTATTGAAAACAAAAACATTTAGCATAGTCCTTAAATTTCAGCTTCCGGTACATAGACAACTTATTTTTTTCTCAATCCATAATTCAAAGAATATCTACATCAGATCTTTTCTTATGGGCTTGAAATTAAAGAAGCTACTGGTACAACATCTTACCTAAATCTTTTGTTTTAAATTGACGAAGATGGAAGTTTGAAATCTACGCTATATGATAAGCGTGATAATTTTAACTTCCCTATTGGGAATTTTCTCTCTGTTAGCAGCGACATACCTACCTTTCAAGCTTATGGAGTGTATATTTCACTGTTGATTTGATACTGTCGAGAATGTAGTTTGTACTGTGATTTTTTGAAGAGAGCAAAAACACTGTCCCAAAAGCTGCAAAGTTAGCCTATTTTACTTTCATCCCTCATAACATCATTGAAAGATGAAGTGTTAGTGTCCCAAATGAAAGCAGTCTTTTTTTAAGCTAGTTTCGCAACTTCCAATTTGTTAACTCCTATTTGACTTAACCGATTTTGACTTAATCCTACACTGACTAACTTTCAGTTGGACGGGTGTTGTTAACAGAGCAGGACAGGCTTACACTTCTGGAGCACATGATGTCACTTTTCTTCGGAGTTGGCAATGTCTTTGGACGTCGGTTTTTATAATTATCAATTCTTTATTCGTTCGGCATTCTACTTTTGTTGTTTGATATCCTACATTTGTTCTTTGTACAGCTATTGATTGTGCCGGCCACCGGTTTGCATTGCTTTACACTGCTTTTGAATTTGTTTCTGTTGTATTTGTGATCAATTTGGTGAATGTTTTGGCCTTGTTACATCTTTCTCTGTTCATGATTCATGGCTGTGTATTTCTTGCTTCGTATAATCAAAGCACATCTTGTACAATTTCTTTCTCTTTCAATCTTTTTCTTTTCCCTGAATCACCCTGTTATTTACGTCAAATCTATATAATCTGGTTTCTAGTGGCATGATTCTCATACTCCATTTCATATATTGTCCTTGTATCATTCTATTTTTTCATCTCCTATTACTTTGATCCCTTTATGATCTTTGTATTACAGACAAGCCAAAAATTTTTTTACAATCTCGGAATTGCATTATAGCGTTACAAGAAGGAATTGGCAACACGTAATTTGCACGAACATAGGTAAAAAATGTCAGAATCCTTAAGAAGAGGTCACATATCGGTCAAATTATATTATTAATAAATCCCTATCTCCCTCATGCAAAGCTCTGTCCATAGCTGATTTTTGGCTTTACATTTAGATCAAATTGGTTATTTGTTCTCTATCAGTTTTTAAACATCTTTGAGTTTATGGTCTTCCAAACGTTTAGATTTTATCTGCACTGAAGAGACATAAGTTGTCGAAATGCGCATATGCAGAAAATAAATTCACAGTAACTTCGGTATTTAGTTACTTATTAGATATGTGGAGGCATGAGTTAGTCATTAATTATAGAAATAATCGTTATTCAATGCGCATCTGTAGATAGTTTCACTAAATGGTATTTCAAATCACAAAGATTTATTTTATGTAGACAAACTTATTGCGCCAACCAGGGATCCACACCTCTTGTGCTTTGGTTATGTTTCGTTCTTGTTCATTTTATGACTTTCGTTGCAAAGTCATATTTTGGCAGCTTTGACTCTAAATGTTTCCTTTTTTGTCGTATTAAATTTGTTTACGAGCTGTTAAAAATATAAGCATTTCAGAACTTTGGCTGGGACTAAATGGTCTGCATGCCCAGTTTCAAAACTAGTGTTTTCGTCACCAGATATTTATTCTTATTTTCTAACATATATTCAAATTTCAAAATATTATATATATACAAATCCTTGGATGTACTCATTAGGATAAATAGGTTATGGGTATTGTACATCGGAATACAGACATCATGTTTTTATTGAAGTGGTAAACATGAAATATCATTGAAGTTGTAATATTGTAATATATAACAAAATACCGAAGTTACTGTAAATATTTTTTCTGCATATTACCATTTTGACAACTTATGCCTCTTCAGTGCTGATAAAATTAAAACATTTGAAATTCCAAAATCGAAAGGTGTATAAAAATTTAATCGAAAGGATAAGAATTGAAAGTCAAAATACATGCAGGCTTAGTACAGAGATTTAGATATATTCAATATCATCCTAAACCCATTGACACTGCTAGGTGGGTAAATTTTAATCTGAAAGAAGATTATTTAATGTTAGGTTCAATGGTTCATGTCTGGCCTAAAATATCGCGCACATGTTTATATAAATTCTGTACGAAGAACTACAGATAATTAAAATTAGTATCCATTTTATTTCGTCTATTATGGATATATAAAAAGTAAATAATCAAAGACAAATACATCTTAATAAAAACGACAAAGTTAATGGTGAATGAAAGGATATAAAGTGTATGCATATGAGACAAAGTCTCTACAAATAAATGGTTAAAACAAACAAACGTACAACATTTTTATTGTATTCTTCATCTTGAACTCACCATGAGGCCTTCAATACTGTCTGTTAAGATATACCAAATATTTGTCACATTTGTCAGTTACCTTTTGTTTAAACCTGAGTAGTATTTTGTTTTTTGCAAAGCTATTATTAGCTGATCTTAGATTTTCGTTTACTCCTATTGCCATGCTCTTGCACGACCATTCAAATGTTTTAATTTGATCTGCATTGAAGGAACATAAGGATGTATGGGGGTCTAAAAATTGTCAAATAGAATTTTCTGACATTTTTATGACGTACGCTTTGTTATAAGGGCATTCAAAAAATGGAATAAATATTGGGGGTCACCGACAATACAAGCGTGAAATCTTTCATCTAAAAATCAGCTATTTTTGATTTGTGAATTTAAAAAAAAAAATTATTTTAGCTTAATCAGATGGATTTTTTTTAATTTGGTAAATTACTAGCTAATATACTTTCCTTCGGTTTGCATACAAAAAATATGGGGTCACCTAACTCATTTTAGAACAAATAGCAAAACACGGATTTTTCCTATTATTTAATTATCCCCCCTTATTGGAACAGGAGTGTGGTGAAAGGGTTTGATATCCTGCATGGGTACCCAATAAAAGTGGTATATTTGATCAAATTCAACCATTATAACACTTCGAAAATCATTTCGCCAACATTCCCATAGTGAATCCTATTTTTTGTCAGGTGCGCAAGAATGATGCGCAGTTTTAAACCCCATACTACTAGAATAAGTTGTCGAAAGGACCATCTGTAGATACTCATGCGTATAGCCTTAGTCTACCATCTGGACATTTTGTGGCGTTATCGTTAATCCGCACCATATAAGTCCGAAAAGTCTTTGTGTTAAATTATCTCCCTTCTAAACATGCTAATTAGGTGGGCGTCTACTTCATCGGCCATCATTGTAGAAACACGCTGTCTGTAAATAGTGCATAGTAACGGTTGGATATTAATCTTGTTCATGTATATGAATAACAAAGGAATGATGCATTAGGTACAACAACCACATTTGAAAAATAAAAATTATTAATGTGATTGATATGTACTCTTAAATTGTAAATAGTTGGTGTTTGGTGTGTTCACAGCCATCACACAAAAATTAACCAAGCGAAAATAAAATGATATTAAAACTCGAAAATTGCCACGGCGGACACAATTCCTGTATGAAATCACAGGGAAAGGTTTATTCTTGAAGGGGAATTTTGAAATAATTGATGTATATTTGGTTCATCCATAAAGACATAACAATTGCCAAGGTATAACAGTACACCATTGGGTTCAGCTTGGCGGGTAATGTTATTTTTAAACCACTGTCGAGGCACTCAAGAGGATCAACGTACCTCAGTACGGTAAAATAATAAAAATCTATTGAATTGTTTAGGGATTTTTGTATCTGTATATTTATTCTTGACTGTAGTCGAGTATTTTTCTATTCAATTTAATATATGTAAAGAAAATCTGAACAAAAAACTTATCAAGGTAACCTGTTTGGGCCTCTCATTGTAAGTTGTATTCAATGACATGGCTAGATAAAATCAATTCATTACTGAAAATAGAGTGGAGTTGCTTGCAGAATTGATTAACTTTGAACTTTTTTCTAAAGCACTGTGTGGAAGGGCGGAAACGAAATTTTGCACACGTTTTTATCAATTCGTTATAAATCAGTATACCAATTTTGGAGAAAATTCGGAGATGTATATATTGTTCATCCATATAGATAGACACCCACAAATATCCACTTTTAAAACAATTTACGCCCTTATTGCAAACTTCATAATCAAACTGCAAATATTTATATTATTTGCACACTGTAATGATATACGTGATGTATATAAAAAAAGTAAAATTTTATATTCAGAAACAACTTTTTGAAATTTGTAACTACGGAAAACAATCCAAGTAGACCTTTCTTGTCTCGTTAAGAAGAGCTCTAATTTCTTTTGTTAAATACAAATCACTTATCGGCCTGATATAATCCTTAAAAAACAAATAATCAATTTTAACATGCAATTACCTAAATGTAAAAAATGATAATTTTAGTCTAGAATACCCAAATATTACAAAAGCCATTAAGCTAGATTTTATCTATTACTAGTACTTTAATTATGGCCAAAACAAATATTGCAAAGTAACTAAGGTTTAAAACTTTAGTTTTATTTTACGAAATTAGATTACAATATCTAACAACAGTAGAATATCGAAGGATCCGAGGAAAGGTAATTACAAATATCGAAGTCCAAAGACATGGCCAAAACAAGAACACAGAAAACAATGACGTCAGACAGCTAAAAAACACAGAAATAAAATCACGACATTTAAAACCAAGGCACTTACAGTGTTATCTCCCAGGAAACTGAGAGTGACATTAGGTGCTCCGGAAGGGTAAGCATGTCCTGCTCTGTTAACAGTATCCATCACACTGTCAGTTACAATGTAGTCACTCCAGGAAAAAGACAAAATCGGTATAGACGTGAGTCTAGCTGAAAATGTCTGCTTTCATTTGGGATACTGCCACGTCATGATGTTATAGTGACGGTCATAAAATTTCTTGAGGGGTGAAATTAATATAGGGTGAAAAAAATCCTGACTTAGAAGCTTTTTGGGACAGTGTAATCTTAAGTTAAACATTTTACAAATGTAACTTATATTTTCCTTATGACAAATCCCATTATTAGCTGATTTGAAATAACTTGCATTTCTAGTATATGGTGTGTATTCTTTTTTCACAACATTTATCTAATAAAGAAATGTTTTCCAAGTCAAAATCATTCTTCAGTAAGTATTTTACCTTGAATTTCTTGGTTTTTAGATCTACAAGTCTAGTAGCATTCATCTTCTAGTGTCTAGATTTCTCTGTCTGACAAATGCTTTTGTAAATTAAATATCCTTTGTTTGCAGATTGTAAATTGCGTCTAGAAAATCACTCATATAACAAAACAATGCTAAAAGTAGAAAGTCTAAATAAAAAAAGTAGAAAGTCTAAATCAATATAACACGACCGTTATTTTTATTTTGTTTGTCCTATTAGCTTTGTTTTATAGCAATAAATGCACTTTATAAGAGCAATAAAATATTTATTTCAATATTATCTGTCATTTTGTTACCGTTTTTTAGGTCTCCAGGAAACAAATATTGCAATTATTTGACAATGTTTCTATAAAATGATGAGTGTTTTCGTTGTAACGCCATATATAATTTAAAATGTACTCCTCTGTTTTATTCTGTACGGTCGTATTATATTAGATTTGACATTTAGATATAACACGTTTATGATGAATTATTTATCTTTCTAGGAAGCGGTAAAATAAAAGTGAAATAGATAACTACTTAATTTCAATAATTTACAGGTGTTGGAAAAATAATTAAAATATTCTGAAATTTCATAAATCAACATGGACAGTCAAGTAAAGTAGTTTTGAAGGGTGTATTATTTGCATGATATGACTAGGTAAGGTGGGGTTTATTTTTGCTTAATTTCTGTACTGTTCTCGTTGTTGAAGTTGCAGCGTCTTTTTTGCGAAAATAAAATCTTCTATCAACTCAAGTTCTAGTGTTGAATACGTTACGGCACGCAGGGGGTGTGCAATGGAACCTCTGTAAAACGTTTAGAGCCAAGTTTTTTTTTTTAAATCGCTCGGGAAAATTTAAGCCAAAGGCCTACTCGTTCTGTAAAATTGTAATTCTAGGTTTCTTTCGGTTCTTTGTAAAAGTCTTTAGATTTTAAAATTAAATGACAAAAAGTCAAAATTTCGGTTTTTCTTTATTTCTGTACTGATCCCGGATTTGAAATTACCGCCCCTTTCTTGTGGAAATAAAACAAGAGACTCCCAGGAGCCTGTATCGCTCACCTGGCTTTCAGTTGCCACAATCGTGGTAACATTGTAAATTTTACAGTTGATCATCAGTCTCTCAAACTTTAGTACCTCGAACACCACCAATATCTTGAACAGTAATTAAAGTCTGATCATGTTGTACTATTTTTCTTTGTTGGGCTTTATTGACAAAAAACGCTCTTGCTAAGGACCACTTTCAACACCAGTTTTGAAACAGAGACATCATTTTGTAAATGGCGATCAACAAACAATTTTCCCGCCTTTTTTGGCAACCATTTTGAAAATTGCCGTCAGCAAGCAATTTTCAACATAAGTTTTGAAGTTGCGACATCAATACCTATTTGGAAACCAAATTTCATTGAAATAAGACAACATTTTTTGGTGGCCATTTTGAAAATGGCGGTCAACAAATAATTTTCAACATCGGTTTTGAAGTTGCAACATCAATACCTAATTGAAAACCAAATTTCATTGAAATTGGACAATGTTGAATTTTCCCGCCTTTTTTGGAGACCATTTTGAAAATGGCGGTCAACGAACAATTGTAAACATCTGTTTTGAAGATGTGACATCAATACCAATTTGGAAACCAAATTTCATTGAATATTTTACAAAAGGATATGGAGTAAATGAACATGAGACCATAACACATATGTTAATTCCAACTGCAATAATTTTAATGAGCTGTATGGCCATTTCGGAAATTAATTCCTCAAATTAATTCCTTGAAATTAATTCCTTGAAATTAATTCCTCAAATTAATTCCTTGAAATTAATTCCTTGAAATTAATTATTCCTCAAATTAATGCCTTGAAATCTGACATTGTTGAATTTCCCGCCTTTTTTGGCAGCCATTTTGAAAATGGCGGTCAACGAACAATTTTTGACATCAGTTTTGAAGTTGCAACATCAATAACTATTTGGAAACAAAATTTCATTGAAATCGGACAATGTTGAATTTTCCCGCCTTTTTTTGGCGGTCATTTTGAAAATGGCGGTCAACGAACAATTTTCAACACAAGTTTTGAAGTCGCAACATCAATATCTATTTTGAAACCAAATTTCATTGAAATCCGACAATGATGAATTTTCCCGCCTTTGTTGGCGGCCATTTTCAAAATGGCGGTCAACGAACTATTTTCAACACCAGTTTTAAAGTCGCATCAGCATGGCAAACATTTCATCATTTTACACTTGATCTTCATCTTCTGTAGTTTTGGAAATAAAAGACAAAAAATACGAATATTTTAAAATTTAATAAAAAAAGGACAATAACTCCAACAAAGGTTTATGGATTTTCTTCAAAATTTCATGTTGGGTAGATCTTGATATGCTAAACATTTTTGCAATTTACACTTGACCTCTATCTGTTACACTTTTTGAAATCAATAAAAATGCAAAAATTTTGAAAATTTTACGGAAAAAGGGCCATAACTCCAATATGGGTTTTCAGATTTTCTTCCAAATTGTACAGTGGGTAGATCTCATCATGCTGATCATTTTTACCTCAGTCAGAATTTTGATATCTGTAATGGTGTTTGAGTAATTTGCAAAAAACAGCAATTTACCCCTATGTTCTATTTTTAGTAACAGCAGCCATGTTGTTTGGTCTACGGAAATAAAAATCACAAACTTGAAAGTGCATACCCTGGTGATAATTAAAGTTAAGTTTGGTTAGCATTGGTCTAGTAGTTTCAGAGGAGAAGATTTTTGAACAAAAGTTAACGGACGGACGGACGGACGACGGACGCCGAGTGATGGCAAAAGCTCACATGGCCTTTGGCCAGAAGAGCTAAAAATTATATTAATGTCTTCTATCAGCTGAAGTTCTAGTGTTAAAGACGCTACGGAGCGCCTTAAACGGGTGTCCCAACTCTGTACAATTTTCCAATAAGCAGTTGATGTGCAGTGGAACCTCCGTAGAACGTTTAAAGACATTTTTTTTAAAAAATCGGCTCGGTCCTAACAATTCTAACTCTATTAAGACAACCTTCACAGGTAATCTACACCCGAAATAGCGAAGGTAATAAATAATGGATAAAGTCTGAACTTCACGAGATGTTCTATTAAAGACCGTACCTTCATCAAATTTCAATCAATTACTTATAATTCAAGTTGTATATTTCCACTATATGTTACGTCATCATATGCCTAAGAATGCATAATAGGGAACAAGAGTTTCTCGAATTTTTTTTATGACGCTGACCTGCAAAAATATGAGCAATACAGACCAGACACGATTGTTACCTAATCTGATCAGACTTTATCATAGTACAAAATAAGTGAGAACCGAACCGTCAGTCAAAGAACGAACAATCCATGGACAAAGGCAACATCGGAAACGCTAAGAAACAAGGACACCACTTGAGTACGGGACAAAAAAGAAAAACGAAGACACACATACAGATGAACAACACGGATCCAATAAAAACCATGGGTGAGATTAGGTGTACCGGTAGAGTAAACATCTCCTGCTTCTTATAAGACACCCGCCGTGTTGAACAAAAATAGCAACGTTAAACAATGAACATTTAATTTTCTTATGTCAGACACGAGTTTCTTCAGGAGTAACATCTCATCAGCAGCATTAGAATCAAGCAATATGGAAAGCCATTATCCAAAATCAGTCAGAAAGAAGTACTCATACCATCTTAAGTGTATATTGGTGTAATTGCCTCTTATTGCAGTCCATGTTCTGTCTGAATGTAAATAAAATCTTGAAATCTAGTAAAAAAAATTGTCGACCGCAATGGACCTGACTTGCCAAAAGGCATTTAAAAAGAAAACCGATTTATGGCGCGCCTAAATTTCCCCATCCATTGTGGTATTTTCCAGAAGAAACTAAACAGCAATTGATGTTGACAGGTCGTATTCATCAAGTACTAAATAAAAATGAAGTAGTGAAAGATCTGTTGGGTGGCTGAATAGGTATTGTCATTTTCTAATCCTAAGACAAATACAATTAAAATCCCGTGATGTTACATATTACTTCTCTGACCAAGGTAAAAGTTTGAAACAAAATATATTTATTTCTTTGTAAACAGGTATAAAACGCCAATTCTGTATGAAAAACATCACCGACATATACAGAAGAAAAATATCATTCTAATATAAAGACAACACAGAAAACAAAAGCATCGACAAAACACTCAATCGCAATGGTCCTGACACAGACATGGTGGGCTAAAATGTTTTATGGAGCGCCAAACCTCACCTTATATTGCGGAAGTGTATGGTAACAACTTAACAGCAATTGCTATTGAAAGGTGGTAGACAGTAACAAGAAATGATCATCTGAAGTATATGTCTAAAAAACTCTTTTATTTAATCTTAGTGTGATAAATTAAATTGTGGTATGAAACAATGACACGACCATTTCTTGCTTTGAAAGTGCAGGTTAATTTGGGTATTACCGCTTCTTGTGGAGTATATTTTCTTTTATCGGTAATTTGTATGAATTTCTTTTGATCTACAGAGACTGATATTCTCAGTATCACCAAACTGGACACTATCACGAAAATATCGGGTCACTGTGAAGGCGTCACGTGCCGGTTGCTATGCTGACGTCAATTTTTGTACTATTTGTCGTGTTCATACGCGTAATAAGTTGAACGTACAATGCATATAAATTATTACAATAAACAATAGATTAACTGTGCTAAAATAAAAAAAATTAAGCTTATTTCAATTTTTTATAAAGTCGTATTTATCATTTTATGAATGACCGATAAAAGTAATATAGGACATTTTGTTTTTGATACGGACTTTATCACGGCGTAACGCATCAAGCTCGCCCTAACGGGCTCACTTGATACTGGCCGTGATAAAGTCCGTATCAAAAACAAAATGTCCTATATTCCATATATATTACATGGAAGCTGACTTAACGTAAATCACTTAGCTCATTTTATTTTACTTCAATAAACAATTGAATGATATAGATTAATGCAAATGAGACAAAGTCTCTACAAATGCATGGTAAGACCAAGTAATGAAACAACGCTTTTATTGTTGATCTTTATCTTGAAGTCACCATGAGGCCATCAACAATGAGCTTTACATTTATCTCATAGTAAATGTAAAAAAAATGGATAGCAGGAACACCTACCATGGCTGAAAATTATAATTACATGTCACAATCTGCTAAGCAACTACATAGGAAAAACACGAATAAGACAAAAGACAAACTTAAACAATGATAGAAAAATCGGGACAGCCGGATTTGGTATCGGCACTAACAAAAGCCAGTGGTAGGGTTAAACCGGATGATGTGTACCCATACCTCCCCTTTATTTGTCCCGTTTCCCTATAGTTGAATTAACATACATACTAACTCCGTGACCACAATTTTTGAAAGAGAGAAAATGACAATAAGTAATTATGAAAGATGGGTCAAGGGGTGCTCACCGCTACACTGCCGGCTAGCTCAAGGAGCCTAGACTGCTGGTAAAACACTGTAGCACTACGGAAGAAAAATCAAACTCAAAACTTCCCGAAGGGTTTGGCCAAGAATCATCATAAATGTCAGTAGACATTCGGCAGTATCAGTGAAAGGCCAGTGTGTGTGCAAAATTTTCAGCTCATTAGGTCTCAAAGCTAATTTAACGGATGCAAGCAGTATATCTTGTCGATATCCCCTATTACGTAAAGAATGTAAGTTACGTCCCAGCTTTTCTTGATCTTTAATCAGTTTCTTGCATTTTTAACAACATTTCCGTAGAAAAGAGGATTAGAAATACCCTGAGTAATAAGCTGTTTGCGAGAAACGCCTTATTTAGCACAAGATAAGACGACCCCTAGCACCGGTTTGAGTGGAATTCATTGCTGAATGGCGAGTAACTCTACATTCATGTCTTTCCAATCCATTCATACGGGATCGGCAACAAACATGAAATGAAATTAACTGTCAAAGTGTATATTGGCGTTATTGACCAACTGATTTTTTTATTATATCTCAATCAACAAAATTGTCAAAAACAACTAATGAAAAATGACAGCAAAAAAGATACCCAATGCTGTTTTGTAGCAACAGTTTAATTTGATAAGCAAATGAAACCTTTTTATTATCTGAAGATGAATTTAGTGAATGGTAAATGAACTAATATTATTTATCTTCTTGAACTTTTCCTATGTTGTTGTTCTTGTTTTATTGACATTTATTCATTAACATATCATTTCTATTACAGATATTATATATTTCAAGTAGAAAGTATTGTATTTGGGTAATTAATGTTTGTTTGACTCGGTTATGTGTTATCATAAAGATATAAGAAGGAATGGAAACAAAAGTTGGAACAAACAAATAATTTGTTCTTGTTTCTGTCGGATAAATACTTTTCAGAGACCATTCACCTTTCTTATCGTGTCCTATAAGGAATGAAGTAAAGCTCCTCTTTAGTTGATATCGTAGTTATGACAGCGAAAACCAATACACGAATTTGTTAATTTATTTGTCAAGAACAAGAACTGTTTTATATTTTGGCTGCCTATTTCGCTTTTTATCATATTTCGGTTTATGGTCAAATGTCTAAACCTTTTAAAATACTTAAGCTTCATTCCGGATATGGCGCACTAAGAATGTCCTTGGTAACGGATTTGGTAATAAGCACTTCTTTTCTAACTACATTTGATTTATGACTTTCCAGATTATTTTATTTTAATGTTGCAGATGAGAGTTTACTCTTTGAAACACGTGTACAGCATTACAAATATTACTGTTTATTATGCAACTTGAGTGTTTTTGTATTATAAAATGTATTGATTTGGCCTGTAAAATGTATTGATTTGGCCTGTAA
>MJUU01000029.1:3902-44860 GCA_002080025.1 Modiolus philippinarum | reverse complement strand
TTGGCCTGTAAAATGTACTGATTTGGCCTGTAAAATGACATAAGTTGTCGAAATCTAAAGAACGTGCAGGCGCGTATCCAGGCAATTAGAAAAAAGGGGGGGGGTCCAATCGGAAATGAAAGGAAATTTCGAAATTCTTTTGGGGGTATTTCTTAATAAAACATCAGGATATTCATTAAAAAATACATGATTGACCAGAAAAAAGGGGGTTCCAACCCCCGGATCCCCCCTGGATCCGCCAATAACGTGTTTAATTTGAAATAAGCTATGTTTTTAGTTATAAGAAATGGTCAGTAATAACAATTGGTCTTATCCGATTTGAAATACAAGGCTGTCATTCGGTTACGCTGATAAAAATGATAGTGAGGGATTTTAACGGCGGTTAAGCCTTGAGAAGAGATCGTGAGGGATTTGGTGACACCATCGTCAGGGATTGTTATCGAGAGAAATCTTACAAGGCCACTTTTCATTTCAAAATATTTATTTATTAGGGCAGTTATTCCCTAAAATATTTATGTCTGTCAAAATGGTTTAACTTAGCTAATAGAAGTGTATCGAAGTAAAAGTTTAAAAGTCTTTCGTTTTTACAAATTTACAAATGGCGTCATCGTCATCAACATTTTCAAGGACAACAAAATGTAAACAAAGGAATATTTTTTGCAAGATTATAAAGATTTGGTTGATATTTATTGGTATGTTCATAGAGTAATCATAGCTACAATATTATGTGTAAAATTTTATCCCAACATATATTTCCAAAGTACAAGCAAAAAAGGTGCAATTTCAGATCGTGAGGGATTACGTTACACCCTTTATATCGTGAAGGATGATCGTGAGGGAGTATAAGCCACTTGCCAAGTTTATACAAAAGTTTCTGGATGTGAGTTCATATATAAATATATGATTAATTCGAAAGTCTGTCTGCTAATCATAATTACGCTCGAAGAAGCACCTTATATTGGATTAAAGAGCGTAAAAGACACCAGAAACTAAAACGGATATTTCAAGTAAGGAAAAATGTTTTAGAGCGTATAAACACATTAAAATTACCACACAACAAATATATATAATAAGTTAGGTCTTTATATATATGGCAAACTAAATGTAACAAAATAGGCAAGCAAAAAGAAATAAACTAAAATAAAAAGAAATAAAACCAAAGACGCGAACGAACGAAATCTAAAAACGGCAAGTATGAAATGGTGTTCCGGTAGAAAACAACCCTTTGACAAATTTACGTGTCACCAAGGTAACTTACATATATAATTTTATCTGCACATCAATATTTGGCGACCACAATGCAACATGACTTCATCTATTCACGTAGATGCATCTCTCAATCGCAAAATAGCTGGGTCCTATCTAATATGTAGACCTCTGACGCTGCTCTGCAGACGAAGAGTTAATTTCGAAATGGTCACCCAGGGTACTTAATGGGCATCTATTACTATCACAATGCCGATGCCTCTATCAGGATGGATGGTTGCGTTCTTTTCCCCCGAGAGTTTCATGGGCCCAGTAGACAGTACTTTGCATTGTCTCGATTATAAAATCAGAAATTTACCATAATTAAAATTTGGTAAATGTCAATCCAAGAGATTAGTCCAAATATCTACCAAAATATAACTACTTTTTAAAACAACAAGAGATAAATGAAGACACAAACATAAACGTGTACCCAAACAAAAACTAAGGTTGAGATCATGAAATTTAAGACTGCATATAGACAGCCTTCCTTTCCAAGACAACAACTTCAAATTTAAGCCGTTCTAAGATTATACATGATCCCAAAATCAAGATAAAATTCTCCTTTTCAAAAAATTGAGACATGAACACTAAGCATAAGACAGTTCATGATACCGAAGCCAGGTGCACCAGTAGAGTAAGCATCTCCTGTTTCTTATAAAATAAACGCCGTATTGAACATGTTACTTCCGGTAGAAGTCAAATTCGGTAAATGTAGAAGTAACAAATTAAACTGTCAAAGGAGAAGGTATGTGCATACCATAGTGATCAACAATTTCATGATGTCGACCATAAAATTGAAATTGGAATTATCTATTTTTTTGTATATATATTTCAAATTAATTTTCACCAGATAATTATAAAACATGGACAGAAGAGCACAGTCTAATCTAGGCAAAGCACAGAACGCAATTGAATAAACATAAAAAATTACAATAAATGATCAATTGTAACTCTGTATAAGGCCTTTTTTTAATTCTTCATCCTATTAATGTGAGTGATTTCTCTCTAACATTTTTGAACAATGTCTTTTCATATGCAGACATGTAGTTTATCAAGAATTACTTACCAGGGTTATTTTTGTGCAATTTTTGCGCCTGTCCCAAGTCAGGTGTATGTTAGTCATTAGCTTGTCCTTGTCTTCTTATACAAATTTAGTTTCTTGATATTTGGGTTATTGGATGTGGTTTATTTCCATTGATTTATTCACTTTGTACCTTTTTGGGGCCATTTAGGGCTTGTTATATGGTGTGAGGTTCCTCACTGTGTTGAAGACCTTACGGTGACTCCTAGATGCTTTGGTTTGGGTCGCAATAACATGGATATGGGATGTTGTCTCCTTGACATTAACCCCATTTCCTTTCTTTTTATATTATGAGCATCTTACTATTGTCTAAAGTGCATTTTGCTAAGTTTGATCGTAATATTGCTGAATATATGAACAAAAAAAAAACAACAAAAAACAAAAAAAAACATTTTTCTTCTTACTTAATCCTTCACGATCATAAATTTCGTCATCTCATCCCTCACGATCATTTTTGACTGAAAATGCACAAAACATTTATCGTTTACCTTGTACAAAAATAGAAAGCCATCATTAATAAGCATTATATAAAGAATATACGTTGTAGCCGAAACTTGATCACCGAACAAAGGCATTTTTCCAAAAAAGAGCAAAAAATGAGTTACGAATCTTCAAAAAAGTCAGTAGGGTTCAACATCGCCTTTTGTAATTCTGAGCAACATGTTGTACCTTTTAAATATATTTTGGTTCTAAAAGATAGTCTGATAATAATCATTTTGACAGACACATTTCTTTTTGTCGTTTTTCTGTCGTTTTTCAATATATCAAGTCTTTAAAAAAAATCTCAATTTAATCCCTCACGATGGTGTCACCTAATCCCTCACGATCCGGTCTCAAGACTTAACCGCCGTTGCAACTCCCTCATGTAACCGAATGACAGCCTTGAAATAGTTATAAACTAAAACCTTTGAAAAAAATTCGGACGCAAACTTCAGATGCATTGAATACTATAGACATGTGTGTGCATGTTGAACTGTCATTTAGTACAGAAGCTTTATTACATTATACCAGACATGACGTGCTGATGTCAAAGATGGGCCTCTTACTTTATTTTTATGTAAATTTCACTATTATTACATAACAAACAAGCAAAACGTGATATATTCCCTATACATAAGGGTCAGACAAAATGATGATGGCTTTCGTGGAATTGTAGATAGCAAGGCTTGACTTATGTCTCGTAACCTTGATTTTTTATTGTATATTTACTCAGCAACTTTGTCTCACAAGAGACACATCATGTATAAGTCACGTGCGATATAAAACTATTTTTGGATAGTTATGTTTTATTCGTGTCTGCAAACATTGCGTAAATTTTACGTAAGAATATATGAAATAGGCGAGATACTAGTCCATTTATATTTTCCATTAGGGTAACAACAAAATATCGAACAGATTAGTCAGGAGTCGATATACAAAAAAATTTTTGAAAAAAAAAGAAGAATCGAAATGAAAATCCTTACCACATGCACATCTTAAATATAGGTAAAGATGAACTGCAAAATAAAAGCTTCTTGCATCAAAACTGTAGGAGGAGTTGTGCGGACAATCTGTGTACCCTTTATTTAATTCACCCACTAAATGACTAAGTTCAACAATGTGTATTTTTTCCAAAAATGCATCAAACTCGAAAATCCTCACCACATGCACTTCTTCAATATAGGAACAAAAGATCTGCAAAGCATCAAAACTGTAGGAGAAGTTGCGCGGACAAACTATGTACCCTCTATCACAAAATCACCAAAAAATGACTAGGTTCAACAATCTATATTTTTGACAAAAATTAACCAAAATCAAAATCCTTACCACTTGCACATCTTCAATATAGGTACGAATGATCTGCAAAATAAAAACTTCCTAGCATTAAAACTGTAGGAGGGGTTGCGCGGACAAACTATGTAACCTCTGAAAAATCGCCAAAAATGACCAAGTTCAACAATGTATATTTTTTGCAAAAATGCACCAAAATCAAAATCCATCACATGAACATCTTCAATATATGTACAAATTATTTGCAAAATAAAAAATTCTAGCCTAAAAACTGTAGGAGGAGTTGCGCGGACAAACCATGTACCCCCTCGGACGGACGGACGGAAGGACGGACAGACGGAAGACGGACGGACGGACGGACAGGGGTAAAACAATATGGCCCTGACTTATCGTCGTGGGGGCATACAAAAAGACAAAACACGTATAAAAAACTGGAAAAATGTAAAGCGCACTGATCCTGACCTGGTATAAACATTTCAAAAGAAATGAGGGATTATTCCGGTTTTATGGTTTTTATGGCAGGTAAAACATCTCTTTTCATTGCATTTAATGCCCGCTGTAACCAAACTAATATTGTTTATCCCAATAATAAGTATAAAAAATTGTGAATTACAATTTGGATCGAAACTTTAAACTTTTTCCACAACGAAATTATACCGTCTAACTATTCAATGATTGCAACAGACGGATTTTTTTTGAAGCCATTAAATTGACTACGATTAAAACGACAATTCAATAATTGGTACCAACTCCTGCTTAACGAACCAACTGAGAAAAAGAATCAACTGAGAAAAATACATGTACACGCCGTAAGAAGGAGAAGGACTTCTAATCTCAATTTTTGAGGGGTTGATAATTTTGAAATAAAAATCACATTTTCGTTGTAAATTTTTGTATTGAGCTGACACATTGGTCCAATTCAATAAGATGCAGATTGAAAAATTAAAATTATAAAAAAGTTTATCACTTATTCAGGAGGATATAATAATGGTATCCCCTTAGCAATAAATGAATTATGAATTGATAGAAGATCATTCACGTATCGATATAGCATCTTTTTTTACAGCTATGTCCCTTTACGACCCATAAAAAAATTCAGTCCATGAGAAGAGGGGCACAATTCGTGCCCATTGGTATACCAATTTGCTGTTGAAAAATGCTCTTTTAGAGCTCTTTTGTGTAAAAATTGGATTTATAACCCAAAACAAATGTCTTTTACTCAACAGAGGCCTTTCTAATAATATTTTTGATTCAACAAATGTGGTATAATGTTTAAATAAAAAATGTTTTGAGTTCATTTTTTATAATACACAGGAATAGGACTTTCTAATAAATTTTTGGAATCTAAGCATCCACATGTGGCTTATTTGACCTTAGGGATGGACAGTATCACAGTATATGTTTGATGCTTGTATTTGATTGCAAAATTTTAATAAAGTTTTATAGTTGAACAAGATGAAGATCCAGCTATGAATTTTTCCTTGTACGGATTTTGTATTCAATTCAGATAACGCAAGTTTTGATTGTTATCTTTAGTTTGAATATTGAAAGAGGACAATAACAACTTTCGAGTACAGAGGATTTTAGCTTTGTGTATTGTTAACAATGTCTAACAAGCTTTTACAAAGGGCATTTCAAAGGGCATTGTTAATCTTGTTAAAAAATGTCAGAAACTGATAAAAAATCCAGAAAGGCTGGAACGTAACTTAGTCTTTACGTAAACGTGGATATCGACGGGATATTCTAAACAAATCCGTTAAATTGGCTTTGGATTGCAGTGACCTGAAGACTTTACACATATACTGGCCTCTCACTGATACTGCCGATGTCTACTGAAATACATGACGACTCTTTACCAAACCCTTCGGGGAGTTTTGAGTTTGATTTTTCTTTTGTAATGCAACAGTGTTTTACCAGCAGACTAGGTTCCTTAAGCCAGCCGGCAGTTTAGCAGCGAGCAACCTTTGACCCATCTTTCTTAATTACGTTTTATCATTTGCTTTTCTTTTCCAAGATAGTTAGTAGTCTACATGTATTGGTTTTTATTCGTATGTTTATTCCACTATAGTTAAACGGGATAGAGAAAGGGGGGTTTGGGTACCAATAAACAGGTTTAACCCTACCACTGGCTTTTGTTAGTGTCGGTACCAAGTCCGGTTATCCTGAGTTTCTATCGTTGTTTATGTTTGTCTCTTGTCTTCATTATTGTTTTTCTGGTGGAGTTCGCATGTGAATTGTGGCATGCGATTGCATTTTTCGGCCATTGTAGGTGTTTACTGTTATCCTGTTATTGTAATCAAATGACGGAAAGAAGTGACAAAGTAATATAGTCATCTTCGCTAGCCAAGGATTACGATTCGCTCCTCTCATCTTCAAGAAGATGAAATATAGTCGCAGTAATAGGAAAGTTGAGGTAATTCAAGGTAGACTTGACGAAGTATTACTTATCTTTTATTTAATTATGACCTCATAACGTAAAATTTGTTTCCGGTCAGTGAGTCATGCCCTGTATTCATCATCCTCCTTTTTTTAGATGATCGCCCGAATGTTCTGCCAAACTATCTATCTACCTTAATAAAATGTGCTTCTAGAGATCTCCTCTGCAAAACTTTCCCCAGGACTTATTCCCCTGTAATTGACGACAAATCGATTTGACCTTGAACTTCTTTGGATAAAAAAAGACATCAACAGATTTATGTATTACACAAGAACAAAGCTGTTCCAACCATGAACATAAAAAATTCTTTGAAGTGATTTGATATTAAATTAAAAATTTTCAACAAGAATATGTGTCTAACGGACACAGTGCCCCGCCTCACACCTATTTTGAGCAATGCTATATTTCATGATCAATAAGGCATGAAGTTGGTGGCATGGGTAAATATTTGTTATTTTTAAAAATTTTTTTTTATATCCTAATGTGTATTTATATGAAGTTTAATAATAGCATACATCCGTCACAGAAAAGAAACCTGAGGCTAAATTTCAGACTATCCCCTTTTCAAATTGGTAGCATGGATAAATTTCTATTATGATATATATTTGTTTAATTATACCTTAATGTGTATTGATGTAAAGTTTCATGATAATAGCATGCATCCTTCAAAGAAAAAAAAACTTCAACCTTAGGGTAGACCTCATACTACCCCTCTTTTTCCATGGCCAGTGAAGCATGAAGTTGGTGGCCGGGATAAATTTTTATTATGATTTTTGTTTAATTATACCCTAATATTTATTTAGATAAACTTTCATGATAATAGCATACACCCTTCACAGAAAAAAACTTCAACCTAAGGGTAAACCTTATACTACCCCCCTTTTTTCCATGACCAGTGATGCATGAAGTTGGTAGCTGGGATAAATTTTTATTATGATTTTTGTTCAATTATACCCTTATGTGTATTTATACAAAGTTTCACGATAATAGCATACATCCGTCACAAAAAAAAAAACTTCAACCTTAGGGTAAACCTCATACTACCCCCCTTTTTTCCATGATCAGTGAAGCATAAATTTTTATTATGATTTTTGTTTAATTATACCCTAATGTGTATTTAAATAAAGTTTCATGATAATAGTATACCCCCTTCACAGAAAAAAACTTCAACCTAAGGGTAAACCTCATACTATCCCCCCTTTTTTCCATGATCAGTGATGCGGGATAGATTTTTATTATGATTTTTGTTTGATTATATCCTAATGTGTATTTATACAAAGTTTCATGATAATAGCATACATCCTTCACAGAAAAAAAAACTTAAACCTGAGGGTAAACCTGACTTGGGACGGACGGACGAACTCAAACACTATATGCCCCCCCCCCTACTATCGTAGGCGGGGCATAAAAATTATTTTGAAACAAGTTTTGTCTGGTTTCCTTTCAATGACACAAGGTGAATAAAATTGAGAATCATTTGGTTTTTTTTTCGTTTATTTACACGCTAGTTTGGCTAAAATGTTTTTTAATGTTCTGTTAATTTGAACAAAAAATACTAAATTTTAATACTCTAGCTATTAATCTATCGGGTACTTCTCACCTACAGTGTTGTTTGGTGCTTATAGTGCACGAGGCAATAGATGTTGTGCGGTTATGCGGATGTAAACTTGGATTTTATTGGCTGATTAACCACCTGCTAAATAACCATGTCCGCCATACACAACAAGAAAATCAATAATCGTGATAATGTAGTGTTTCACATTAAAAAACATGCAGTAAGCATAGAAAAATAAACACATCGACATTAAACATAGTTTACTTCTACGTAATGTAACAGTTATTTCAGCCTGAAAATTAAAATACGAAAAACATCTATATTTGGAATAACATGTAAATTATATAAAATGTTTTGTCTGCGTTCATTTTCAAAGGTTTCCGCTCAGTATATTTCGAAAACGTTATTTTGCTGGTACAGTCTTTATACAACTTGAAAAATCAATAAATCACTCAGTTGTGTATTGTTCATGTAACGCTGTCAGTTGGTATAGTGTTTATTTTTAGAATCGTGTAGTTAAATGTAGGTCATTTTGTAAGTTTAATGCAAACTGTGGTTAGCATAACCGCACAAAAATGTTATCATGCATTGAACCAACTAACATGATTATTTAGATAGTGTCGTAATTTTCATTCATAATTTGCCTGTATGTTGGCGGGAAATGTTCACATCAATAAGTTTAGAATTGCAGTAGACACCAGATAAAACTGAATTGCAGAAAAATCAATAACTGAAAATCACGATCATAAGTGTTAATTTATTAATCTGCAAGCGTATATCAATCAAATGAACACTTCATTGACCGCTTTACCGAAATGCAATGCGAACATAGACACCATATCGGATGTGCTTTTCTGATTCTAATACTGTCTGGCCTTGGATAGATTTTTTAAAAATCTGAAAAAGAAATGGTCTTGAAAAGAATGTATCATTTTTTTTACAAAGATTTATTCTCTATAAGATTTTACAGAGATTTGATTTATGGTTTTTCCCAAAATTTTCAGTGGCATTGGTATTTTGTTATTAGTCCCCTATCGGAGTCCCCTATCGGCTTCGCCGAAGGGGTATTTAGGTTTGCACTCCGTCAGTCTGTCGTTCCGTCCGTCAGTCTGTCACACCTAGTTTTTCGGACTTTTTCTAAACTATAAGAGTTATGGGCCTTGGACTTAGAAAATTTTGGTAAAATAAATCGTCAAACATCCTATTTTCGACCCAATTAAGTATTCGACCTAGACGTGCTATTTCAACTAAAATTATGACGTCACAATCGACGCTTAGTAGGTCGAAAACCGGATAGACGAGGATAGGTTTTCCGGACTTTTTTCTAAACCGTTACAGATATTAAGCTAATATTTGCTATGTGAGTCTACCACTATGAGTTACAGATCAAGTTTGAGTTTGGTTCCGGTTCATCGATTTTGGGTGGAGCTATTGGCCTTGGACTTAGAAAATTTTGGTAAAATATAGGTTTTCCGGACTTTTCATAAACTGTTACAGATATTAAGCTAATATTTGCTATGTGAGTCTACCGCTACGAGTTGCAGATCAAGTTTGAGTATGGTTCCGGTCAACTGATAATTTACGTTGTAAT
Organism: Modiolus philippinarum; assembly: GCA_002080025.1. NCBI lineage: Eukaryota > Metazoa > Mollusca > Bivalvia > Mytilida > Modiolidae > Modiolus > Modiolus philippinarum. The sequence goes on along the minus strand of MJUU01000029.1, from coordinate 35,178 downwards.
GGGCCTTGGACTTAAAAAATTTTTGGTAAAATATAGATTTTCCATACTTTTTTTCCTAAACTGTCCAGATATTAAGCTATTATTTGCTATGGGCCTTGGACTCGGAAAACTTTTTTCTTTAACTAGGTTTGCTGGTATAACAAAGAATCATTCCACCGGTATTCTGTATTGCCCCACGATCCACACTCGTTTATATGAAAGTAAAGGTAAGAATATATTTTTATCTTTATTTTTAGCACAGCACTGCTCTTCATACACTACATTAGGAGACTGGTCACTCGTCTTTCTGTCTTTCTTGATAAGACATTATTCGATCTTAACAAAATGGAGAGAGGTAGATTTTGTCGATGGTCTGGACTATTTATTCATGTAAACTACGATATTGCGTGGCAGAAAGCTAAAAAATTATATGATATGAATATACTTGACTCAAAAAAATTGGACTTTTTAAGTTTTTGCAAAAGGCCTCAACTGAGTTATAATCGTGTTATATTCGTAACTTTCTCAATGACGCTGTGTCGAATTGAAGTCATAAAAATATTCTCTAAAAATAATATTATAGCATCATAATCGTTAATGAAACATTATTCTTTTGACGGAAAACAATGTTTCCCGTATTTGATCATCCGGCGTAACTTTGGAAGTTTCAGTAAGTAAGGTTGTACCAATTCCAGGGGCAAATCAAGGTTTAACCATAAAAGGACTGGCCTACACAATAATTTATCTTGTACTTTTATTAGCCAGAATTAGACGTAGGCAGTTCATTTGGGTATATTTAAGTGAGTAGAAACCCAATATTCGTACCCATACAAGCACGAAATAATACACTGGAGACAGCTTTTATTGTGGCTAAGGAATAGACTTGACAATAAATTTAAATCATATTTAGCTATTGTCTTCTGAAATAGCACTAATAAATATAAAGAAATGTCTTTGTAATTACTTCGAATGAGTAGTGGGTTTAATAGATTAAGGTAATTGCTTTAATGGTATCTTTTATTTGACCATCACGTTATTCAGCGCTATTTGCAATACGTCTTAAGAAACCCATTACGTTGTTCAATAACATTTCCGAGGTTTACGAACGGTCACTAAAAGTAAATAACATTTCAATTCTATTAGAAAATACAGGATATTTTCAGAATAACGAATCACTTGAGTTCATCGGTAGGTTACACGTAGGTGCGGGTCTTTCTGGATGACCGCTACGAGACTGTGCTTTTATTATTGGCAGAATACCATTTATAATGAAAAAAGAAATATACTTTTTTAAATAACAGTAGGCACTATAAATTTAAAATGAATGAAATATATATTTCACAATTGCCTCGAATGAGAATATAAGTTATTTCATGGTGCATAGGACGTTAAAAAATTGAATGAATTTTTTTCTTTCTTGCAACGCCATTTACACGTTAATATTTTGTTGACGCTTTATGACAAAGCTTTATACAGACAACGACCCCTAATTTTTTATGGTTTGCTCAAGTAGAAAGGTTGCAGAATAAATATAGAAAAATACGTTTCTCTAGTAAGGATTTATAAAAACAATGTTGATATTGTATCATGGATATAAAAACATATCCTTTATATTCTACATAAATCACCTTTATTTCATAAATGTAGGAAAAATGAAAGGATATTGAGTGAATGTACATGTGACAAAAATGCACACGATACAAAGGACAGGGCTTTTATTCCTGTCTACATCTTGATGTCGCCTGAGGGTGAACCATAAATATGTCCATTTCCCTGTTGCTCGATCTTGTTGAAAATTTCATATTAATAAGTAAAGAACTTTGTAGTTTTGCATTATAAAAGAGATTTTTCAATTTTCCCTTTGTTCGTGGATAATAGCTTGTAGAAAAATGTTGTTTATTCCAGAATATAAAGTACAGAGCTGTGTTACAACCACTTTTGTAATCCCAACCACTTTTGTAATCCCTTGATTACAAATGTGGTTTTGGGTTACAAAGGTGGTTGGACTAAATGTCTTATCAACACTTTTGTAATCCCTAACCACTTTTGTAATCCATCTATCTTAAGATTTTTTTTTCAACATAATTTGGATTCAAAAATACAGGTTTTACTGTAAAATGTCACTTTAAGTAAAGATCGACATTTTTTTGATGAAACTCTTTGAGTTGAATAAGGGATTACAAAAGGGGTTGACTGAGATTTTTTATCAACCACTTTTGTAATCCCCTAACCACTTTTGTAATCTTTACTTAAAGTGACATTTTACAGTAAATCTGTACTTTTGAATCCAAATTATGTTGAAAAAGAGTGGTTGTAACAGAGCTGCATAGTATACTTTAAAACAGATACAAGTATGAAAATTATATGCCCATGTTCACATAAAATCCTGTAGGTTTGGGGTCAGATTCTCCCAAAGAGTAAACGTCTCTTGCTAAGCCGATGCAACACCGGTCATTACAGAAATAATATGGCTTAATATGTAAGTTTAGTTTCAATATAATTATTTATTCTGGATAGAGAAACAATTTTTGCAACCCATGTCATTCCCTCCTAGTTTAGGTAAGCCTGTAACAAGCTTAATTGTATTAGTAACAAGTCAAGTCTGATAGTTTAAATGAAAAGAATGGCGAGGTATTTGTTTTAATATCAAATATGGAGAAGAAAAAAAACCTTTTAACAACTATAACGTCACCGCTTTTACTGATACATATTTCTTAAGATTGTGTTTGCTCTAGTTGTAGTGTAAATTGGGATAAGGAATTGGTAAAAGGGTAGAATTTTCGAGTTTCTAAGCCTCAACTCTGTGTTGTCAAAGTATATAAGTATCATTATGGACATCAATAATAAGAACTGTACAATCTCCTTTCTAAGCAGTGAAAATTCTACAACTCACTAGTATATATAACTTATACTATCAATTGTAAATCAAAACAGTTTAAAAATAAAACCCGCACTAGAAAGATTTTGAATTGTGATTGTATACTCAAATGTTTTACACAAATAGAAAGGTTGCAGTATGTGTATAAATACAGGGAAAAGTTTTTTTCTAGTAAAGATTTTTCAATACATTGTATCATGAGTGGAAATAAAATTTTTCTTCCATATCCTACATTTAATCCATCTTGATTTCAAAGACGTGCTGAAAGGTAATTTTCTATCACTTTTCCCAGTAAAGTTGCGAAGCCGAGTTCTATGTAGTTTTTTTTCGACAAGTTTACTCCGAATTTCCGATCTCAGATGTACAAGATAATGGATATTTTATATAAACTGTTATTTCTGTAATTTTTTTGAAAGTTAACCCTTCATTTGAAGTCGTAGGAAGATAAAAAAGGTAGGATAAATTTTATGTAGAATAACATCCTGTATGATGGCAAGTTTTGTGTCTTTTTCTGTCAACAATCTGCACATTTTAAAAATAAATCTAACTTGAATATAAATTTTCTCATTTATTAAGGCATATTTCAGCTAATGGAAAATGAAGAAAAACTAGAGAGAACCGTTTCCCGTCAAAATTTTAACATCTTGTATATTATTTTTTTTTCATGGATTTTCAACATTTTTTCTTATGTTGTACTTTAAGCAAAGCCTTTTGAATCAAAGGCGAGAATTTTCATTCTTATTACTTTTTTTTGAAACTCATACTCCTTTAAATCAGGAAAAAAAAGGGTAAAATGCCCTTAAACAGGTATAACAATTTTTTTTACCGACAAATATTTCTCAAAACTGTGTTTGTTTTTGTTGCATGTGGTACATTGACGTGACATTAAGATGATATAAGGATTCAGTCAAAGGGTCGCATCTCCTACAGTTTCTAAGCCTCAACCTTGTATTGTCAATATATATTAGTATCTCTATCGACATCAAAACAATTGTACAATTTTATTTCTTTGCATTGAAAATTTTATGGCCTACTCAAATCAGTAAAACTTGAAAACAATGAAGGTGCAATAAACTGGTTATTATTTGCTGTAGAACGTTTTTTTTTATATAGTTTCATATTTTACTAGCGCTTTATACATACATCTTATGATAGTTTAGTTACTCAAATAGAAAGTTCTGTTATAATACAGCGAAAACTTTTTTGTAGTTAAGAGTTTAAATCAAAGCTCCGATGGAGCTGAAACTCGAAAGCCCTGAAAATCTACAAGTGGCAAAACTTGGTAGTCATCAAAAGAACTGCTGCATACATCTGCATGTATTAAGTTATTCCGTAATACGTGGAAATATTCGGATTGTGTGATTTCGTATGTATGTCGAGATTTCATTGCTATAAATATGTTCATATCACAGGTAAACGAATGTTATTTTCATCTTTGACAAATTACTGCGCGGCAGGCTCGTTGATCCGAGACGCAATATAAAAAATGATTAATTTGATAAACATGCATATTGTTTTCAATTTAATATAACAACACCGTATTCAACTCAAGAAAATGAAGAAATATACCTTAAATACATAATGTATACGATTTTGAAAGAAACTTGCGCGCTATATTTTATCGGAAGCACGAAGATCATCTTTTAGAGCCGTTAATAGGCTTGAAGCCTCACGTGATTTTTTTCTTGTCATATTAACAACTCTTCGCCTTCGGCTTACGAGTTAAAAAAACAATGTCCTTATTGTGCCATGAGTTTCATATTAAAAGAGATAGGACAGAACTTTATAGTTGTGAATTGTGTATTTAATTTTCATTTCGTTCCGAAACTTATAGCAAAGTACTGAATGTTTTTGAGTTTAAATTACAGGGAAGCTTAGTATACCAATATTTGATTGTAATAATCTATAAAACAGAAGCACGTATAAGAAACTAGATGGACAGGTTTACATGAAATTCTTAAGGACTGAGAGAGATGATAACCCCCTACCCCCTGTAGTCCAGAGTACACCTAAAATTTGGGATTAAGTCCAAAGTCCATTTTTCATTTTTTGATTTTTTTTGGTTGGAAATTTGTAGTACAAGTACAGAATTCTTCGACTTTCGAGTCCGTTGAGTCCATGGGCTCAAAGCAACGGCAGTATAATACCGAAGGAACAAAGCACAAGATTACATAAATCAAAAGTCCAGAGACAAGGCAAAAGCAAGAACACCAGAAGACGGAAGACCAAAGACACTACATGCCCACAAAACACACGAACATAACATATACAACACAAAAAACTAAAGCACTAACAGTGTGAACCCCCAAAAACAGAGTGGCATCAGGTGGTCCGGAAGGATAAGCATGTCCTGCTCTGTATATAGCACCCATCACACGGTCAGTGAGGCATATGTTTTGAAGGATCTGTTAGGTTACTGATTGGTTATTGTCATTTTCTAACACCGAGACAAAACCAATTGAGAGCCATGGTACATGTAACATCTCCTACCTTCAAACAGTGCCAAGGTGAAATTTTGAAAAGCTTTTGTAATCACTTTAGTAGTCAAATATGGACCGGGACAAATCGGTAACACAAACATCACTGACGAAGACAAAACTAAAATTTAACATGACTACACAAAAAACTAAAGCACTGACAGTGTGAACTCCCTTAAAAACCGAGAGCGACACCATTTGGTCCGGAAGGGTAAGCATGTCCTGCTCTGTATACTGCACCCGTCACACTGTCAGTGGGTCAATACATGAATGGTACATCTGAAATTAAATCGAGGCCAAGAACAAATCAAAGTCTGATAGTTAAACGACTTATTTCTTTAGATGGCAGGGTAAGCTGTCGATATTAAATCAGGAGAAGAAATACAATACCTACCAAAGTTGCATGATTAACGGTAAATTTTGTTATGCTGTACACGTGTTTCAAGGAGTTTACCCTCACTAAAATAACCTTTTACAGCATAAATATTTTTACGGACAAACAGTTTTTAATAATGTTTGCTCTTGTCACAATAACAGTACAGTGACTTGATATAAACATGTCATAAGGATTCGGTCAAATGGTCGTATTTTCCGCACTTATATAAATTTCAACCCTGTATTGTTAATGTACAACTAACAAAATACCGAAGTTACTGTGAATTTAGTTTCTGCATTTACGTATTTCGACAACTTATGTCTCTTCAGTGCAGATCAAATCAAAACTTTTTGAAATCCGTTAACCGAAATATGTATATTACATTTGTAGTATCTAAGCCGAAATCGAAAAAAGAATTGTATAATCTCCTTTCTTAGCCTTGAACATTTTGTAGCGCTATTTATAAGCTATGCTAACTTTGTACGAAAGTAGAGTAAAATTTAAGTGATTGCGAAAAAAAAAAAATATGCAATAAACATGAAAAAGAAAGGAAATGGGGTAAATTTCAAGGAGACAATGTAGGGGTCACCGTACGGTCTTCAACGCCATAAGAAACCTCACACAATATAGCATGCTCTACATGGCCCCAAGAAGTAAAGAGTGATAAATGAAACAAAACAGACAGTAACTGTATACCCATTACGATTTATGTTTAAACAGTTTACTTACCCGAAATAGAGAGGTTGCAGCATCAATACAGGGAAAGATTTTTAAGAATGTCGATATTGTGTTATGAGTGAAAAAGGAGGATGAAATTTTCATTTATAATTTTAGAAATGATATAAATTTCATAAACGTGTTTAAATGTCATTTCTCTATCATTGCACTCGATATTGTTGCAGATTCCATATTTAGAAGCAGAGTACTTTGAACTTTGTAGTTGCATCCAAAAGTTTTGAATAATACACCAGGAATTTTAATTTTTAAAACTTATGGCTAAACACGGTATATTCATGAATATCTCATCTCTAAATACTGTACTACATATATAATTAGCCAAAACAATTTTTACCGACTAATATCACTTAAACTGTATTCTTTCGTTGCAGCATAAACACAATAACTGTATATTGACTTGATATAAGGATTCGGTCAAAGAGTCGTATGTTTGCATTTGTAAGCCTCAACCTTGTACTGTCAAAATATATTAGATAGATATCGACATATCAGTAAAAGGAATTATACAGTATTATATAGATTGCGATGAAAGATTGACATTTCTCAGTAAAATAAAAGTGATGATTTTAAAATTGTGACATTATTTTCCATAATTTCACTCTAGGAAGTGATGTCACAATGAACGTTGTCAGCGTTGTAGTTAAGTATACGTCTCAGCGGATTAACATATAAAACGTAGTTCGTGCAATGAATCTTAAAATAAAACCTTTTTAAATATGTAAGAATATATATATATACTGAGTGCCAATGAAACGCAACACTTATTTTAATAGATTTTTTTCGAACAAAAAACAATTTTCAAAAAAGTTAACTGCCAATTTACTTGTAATGACAAAGATTTAAAAGAAAAAAAAACAATCTTCCGCATGACTGATTTTTGAAACCACCCTTCCTGCATAACATGACATGAAATGCACTAGAATGGGGTTTTGGAGCGATTTTATGCATGCTTGGTTTTTTTTTATTGTCCACTAGAAAGCTTAACCCTCTGAAAACATTTTCCCATTTCAAAGTTTTGGGACCGGTTTTCATTTAATCCATGCATGATAAGGACTTTAAACATTCCCTGGGTTGTTTCTCAAAATGCCTTTTTCCCCAATTAACAGGCATTACTTTAATGCGTATCTTCTGTGAACCATGATGAATCAGTTTGAAATTGTGTCCGCTTCTTTTGGAACTTTTTGGGAACATTTGTGCAATTTTTCAAACCTTTTTGATGTTTAGGATTGAATTTCTCAAAAATCGGCAATTTTTACCCCAAAATTAAAACATTGCCATTTTTGACAAATTTCAACTCGGAACAATTCCTTTGAACTCAGACTTTGAAGAGTGAGGCATTTTTTCTTTAATTCTTCGTCAGTGTGATTGAAATTTTCAAACAATTTGGGAATTCTGATTTTGACCACTTAATCAAACGTTGATGCTGTGGCAAACTAAAAATGCATTGATGCAAAACTTTTCTCAGACACTTGGCTTAGTAATTTTGCAAAGAAAAATTCTTTAGCTCGACATGGAAGATTTCTAAAACATAAATATCAGGTGTTGCATTTTCATTGGCACTCAGTATATAATAAAAACAATAACCAATCCTAGATTCTGATTATCGAAAATATTCAAATCATGATCGAAAAACGCTGTAATCCACTCATGCGCTGCGCGCATTCATGAATTACTATGTTATTGGATCATTCGTTGAATATTTTGCAATAATCAGAATCTTGGATTAGTTGTGGTATAAATATCATTCCTTGATATGAAATGTCAGTGTCACAATGAAAACTGACATTTTCAGCAAAATTCACGTCTTCCCGGATTTGACATTACCGGTTTTGACTATACCCTGGTTTGACCCACTGACAGTGTGACGGGTGCTGTATACAGAGCAGGACATGCTAACCCGTCCGGAGCACCTGATGTCACTCTGTTTTTTTGAGAGTTCACACTGTTAGTGCTTTAGTTTTTTGTGTTGTATATGTAGTGGTTGTGTGTTTTGTGGGCATGTAGTGTCTTTGGTCACCCGTCTTCTGGTGTTCTTGATTTTGCCTTGTCTCTGGACTTTGATTTATGTAATCTTGTGCTTTGTTCCTTCGGTATTCTACTGCCGTTGTTCTTGACAACGCTCTGTAATAAAAGAAATAAAGAGTATTGCAGGTAAGTACAGTGCAGCATATACATGCTTTTCAATATGTTTGCCAATAAAGTGTTATATAATGAGATCTGAAGCATCCGTCCGGATCTCTTTTGATAAGGATGATGTACTCTTACGATCTATCGTTAGTAAATAAAATGAATGATGCAAATATTTTCAGTACTTCTCGACAATAATGAAACATTAAGCACGTTTTTCTGCATTACTAGCACTGGTCGTATATATGTCATTAAATGCTGATTTTGTATTATAATATATTGCACATACGAATTCATGTGACTATTTTACATTTTATTTGATATTTTATACTTTGTTCAAAGTGGACGAATGTCTGTTCAAAAACCCATAGCTACTGCAAAATCGGCTTCTGAATAGATTGCCATTTCAACAACTTATGTCTCTTCAGTGCACATCAAATCGAAATATTTGAAAGATCAAAGCGGAAAGAAGGTATAACAAGCTGACAGAGAAAAAAATAACCAATAGGGTGTAAAGAAAAGACCAAAGTTAGTTTAAGAAAATAGTAATTTGCTTGAAGGAGATACTAATAATTTATATTTTTTCTTTCTTGTGTCGTACCCATGTTGTGTCTCTGTTTCTCACTTTTGAGACAGAACAGTTTCTATTTTTAGCGGTGTGAGATTTCCTTGTCTTGTACCCCCCGGTACAAGACAGAAATTACCAAGCGACGTATTCTGACGTCACTGACGTCGTTTAGGAATGTCGGATGTCAAGTACGGCTTGGTGGTGAATAAATTGTTGTTTATGATTACAAAAGTGAGAAATTTAATCAAACACCGTTGAAAATGAAAGATTTAGAAATCTCAGACACCCTCGGGTTAGATTTCAATGGTTCTCTGACTCGGCAAGCCTCGTCAGAGAAATATTGAAATCTTACCCTTGGGTGTCTGAGATTTCTTGATCTTACCTTTTCACCGGTGTTAGATTCATATATTCTTTGTTTTTTCAGATGTTGCCATTGTCCTTGGATTATTCGCTTTGATTGACGGTTCGGTTAAACAAAATTTCAAAAATTTAAATACTGCAAGTTTCGAAAGAAAAAAAAATATAAAAATCGTACCAACATGGATTAACTAGACTACTGTTGGTATTAAATCAAGAGATGAAATAAGTGAAATAAACTTTAACAACAGACATTTTTACCGGCAAAATGTTTGCTAAACAGAATAACAATATATGGACTTGTCTACCTGTATTGGGTTTTATTCGTATGTTTATCATACTATAGGGAAACGGGAAAGATAAAGGGGAGATTTGGGTACCCATAAACCTGTTTAACCCTACCGCTGGCTTTTGCTAGTGCCGGTACCAAGTCCGGCTGTTTAGAGTTCCTATCGTTGTCTACGTTTGTCTTATGTCTTATTCGTGTTCTTCGTGTGTAGTTCGATGGCAGATTGTGGCATATAATTATAATTTTCGGTTATTGTACGTGTTTCCTGTTATCCACTTTTTACATTGATATAAACATGTCATACGGATTCGGTCATGTATATAAGAATCTAAATCAATGTCGATACAAGGAATTCTCATTTCTAAGCATTGAAAATTCTATACTATCTATAACCTTTACCTTTCTACAATCGTAGAATAAAGTGAGATTAAAAAGAAGTCGTGTAATAAACATGTTATTTGCAACTCTATAAAACTTTTTCTACAACAGTCTTGTGGGCCGCTATAGTACATCTGTTTTCAAGATGACAACGGATCCTCTCTACAGCTAAAATTTATTTTTTCTTCCTCTACTTGATTTGATTTTACTACCAAAGTTGACATGTTCTTATAAGAAGCAGGATATTCTTACTCTATCGGCGCACCTGATGCTGTCATTGTCCTTTGATTATTCGTTTTTAGATTTGGTCTCACTTACTTTTTTTTTAACATTTTGCCGAATAGACTCTTACGGGGACGGTTACTGTATACCCTAAAGGGTAAGCACAATATACCAGTTGCGGAATAAATGCATGATAAACATATTTCAATTTTCATTGATAACAACATTTATATTGACGATATCTTTCCTATTGACAATCCCCAGTTTTTAGATTATGTAGACATCATTTACCCACATGAACAGAAATTAAATTAAGCTAACCATGATTCAAAATACTTGCTTTTTCTAGAAGTAACTATCATTATTGACTCTGGTAAAGTAAAAACTAAAATATATGATAAAAGGGATGCTTTTGATTTCACTATCACTAATTTCCCTTTTCTTGACGGCGACATTCCTGTGGATCCATCCTATGGGATGTATATTTCCCAACTAGTACGATTCGCACGCATTTGTTCTACTCTTGACGATTTCAATGAATGTAACCTTACTACCACAGCCAAACTCTAACAATAGGGTTATAGATTTCATAAGTTGTCGAATACATTTAGGAAGTTTTACAATGGATATGAATATATGATATTTAAATATAGCGTTTCTCTCAAACATGTTATTGCTAAAGGTATTTCTAATCGTTTTTACAGAAATGTTAAAAATACAAGAAACTGATTAAAGGTCCAGATGGCTAGGACGTAACTTCCATTCTTTACGTAATAGGGGATATCGACAAGACACTGTGCTTGCATCTGTTAAACTAGTTTTGAGATCTAGTGACCTTAAAATTTTACACACATACTGGCCTCTCACTGGTACTGCCGATGTCTACTGTAATATATGATGATTTCTGACCAAACCTTACGTATAAAGTTTGAGTTTGATTTTTCTTCCGTAGTGCGACAGTGTTTTACCAGCAGACTAGGCACATTAAGCTAGCTGACAGTGTAGCGGTGAGCACAGCACCCCTTGACCCATTTTTCAAAATTACGTATTGTTATTTTCTCTCCTTTCAAGATTGTGGTCATGGAGTTAGTAGTGTATCTATAGTGGGTTTTATGTTTATTCAACTATAGGGAAACAGTCGATTCAAAAGCTCCTTGGAGCTTATGTAATATTGTTTCATCATTTATCGACTTTAAATAAAGCTTTTTGACTTCGACTTTTTTTTAAGATAAAGGGGAGGTTTGGGTACCCATAGACCGGTTAAACCCTACTGCTGGCTTTTGCTAGTGTCGGTTCCAAGTCCGAATGTCCTAAGTTTCTATCGTTGTTTACATTTGTCTTTTGTCTTTTTGGAGTTTTTCCTGTGTAGTTCCCTGGCAGATAGTGGCATGTAATTATAGTTTTGGCCATTGTAGGTGTTAACATGGGAAAGTTTTTTCAAGTAAAGATTTTTAATAACAATGTCGATGATGTTAGAAATAAATATTCCCGATTTTCTACTTTATCAATCTTTATTTCGCCATCATTTCTCTATAAGTTTTTCTCAATTTTGATGCAGATTTCATGTTTAGAAGCTTTGTACTTTGTAGTTTTGAAAATTACCAATTTTGAATTCTTTAATAAACTTATGGCTGAACATTGTATATTCATGAATATCTTTTCTCTAAATACTTTATTACTTAGATAACCAGCCTTAACCATTTTTGCCCCCCCCCCCCCGGCACAACGCGACTGAGGGACAAAGTAATGGTCTGCCTCCGTGTGTCACGTTTTTGTGGGCGCAATTCCTCTTAAACCACTGGACAGATTTTGCTGATATTGTTTGTCACCAACTGTAGTTGATCATATCATGCCGCCATTTTGATTAGACAAATTTTACAGGAGTAATGGGACTTTATCGACTTAATGCATGCTACAGTTAAGGAACACTTTGTGGGCACAACTCCTCGGAAACCACTGAACGGATTATGCTGAATTTTTTTTTGAACATTTGCCAACATATGTACTTGATCATATAATGCCGCCATTTCGATTCGACAATTTTTTTTGGTAGTTTTTTTTTGGTAGTTATGGGACTTTATCGACTTAATGCATACTGCAAGACAGGTCCACTTTGTGGCCGCAACTCCTAAAAAAAACAATGAACGGATTTTGCTTGAATTTTGTTTGTTTGCCACCATATATAGTTGATCATATCTTGCAGCCATTTTGATTTGACAAATTTTACAGTAGTTATTGGACTTTATCGACTAAATGCATACTACAACATCGGAACACATTGTTGGCACAACTTAACATGTATTATGGGTTTTTATCGACTTAATACATACTCCAACATAGGAACTTTTTGACGCAACTCATCGGAAACCACTGAAATGATTTTGCTGTATTTTATAGGATTATTGTTGACTTTACTGCAGCGGCGGGGGACACATAGCTTTGTTACCGACAAATGTCACTTACACTGTATTCTTTCGTTGCAGGATAGTACATTGACTGGATATAAGGATTCCGTCAAAAGGTTATATACTATTGGTCATAAATATGGAATATTTTTTGTTAAGAATGCCTGAGATATTTAAGGGCTGTTTGTTTTGAAAGATTCAAATTACCCTTTTAAAATCGCTGAAATCATCTCTCAAATCATTCTTTTACACTAAGGGCATCGAAAATTGCATTTGTGGGAAATATTTGTACATCCAATATTTGATTAAAAAATGTCCAATTTTCACAAAAAGTGGATTTCAGAACGGGTTGAAGGAGTGGTCTGACAGATTCGTAGAATCAGAGAATTTCGTTCTTCAGTTAGAAAACAACATTTGAAGCAAAATATTATACTTCCATCCATTCAATTTTTTGCATAATGCTTCCAAACATCAAATTTTGTCCCAGCGAATACGAATACTCCATGACCAAGAGTATATGTTCCACGTTTTCTAAGCCTCAACCTTGTATTGTCATCGTGTATAAGTATCTAAACCAACATTGACAAAATGAATTGTACAATTTCATTTCTTAGCAACATACTTTTTTGTTATAGTTACATAATTACTGCAAAATCAGTTTCTGAAAAGATAGCCATTTTGACAAATTATGTCTCCCTAGTGCAAACCAAATTAAAATTTTTGGAAGATCAAACCGGAAAGATTAATAAAACCGTCCAAATATATATATATATACCAATAAGGTGTAAAGAAAAGACCAAAGTCAGCAAAGGACAGTGATTTGCTTGAAGGAGATACAAAAAATTTATGAACAAAATTTCAAAAATTTAAATGTTGCAAGTTTTCCAAATATTATCTTTTTTTCGTATCCGCATTGATTTTCCAGAGTACTGTGCTGGTGAAATCCCAATTACTAACTAGTAAAAAAAAATGTCATGAGAAATCATGTATTCTTCTAGTTTTAATTGGTAAAGTTACTTATTCATTGGTATTTTAAATGAGTGCTTCTAGGTCCATTAAGATCTTAGACAGAGTTCTCTTGATACCAATTTAAATGAAGTTTAAATTTCAGTGCAAACCAATTTGATAAAATAATTAAGGGATGTAATTTACTTTTAGCTTTAGAAAAAAATATATCTTTAATTGCCTTTTGAAAACCTAATGAGCATTTTCACTTTTGAGAAACTGTTTCAGGCCGATAAGTGATTTGTATTTAACAAAAGAAAAGAAATGGAGCTCTTCATTAAACGAAACAAGAAAGGTCTACTTTGATTGTTTTGCGTAATTAAAAATTTCAAAAAGTTGTTTCTGATTATAAAATTTTACCTTTTTTACATCATGTATTTCATAACAGTATAAAAATAATGTAAACGTTCGCCTTTGCAATAAGGGCGTAAATCGCGTTTAAAGTGGATATTTGTGGGTGTCTATCATTATGGTTGAACAAAATATACATCTCCAAATTTTCTCCAAAATTTGCATACTGATGTATAAAGAAAAGATGAATACGTGTGCAAAATTTCGTTTCTGCCCATCCACGAAGTGCTTCAGAAAAAAAGTCTAGAGTAAACCCATTCTGTAAGCAAATCCACTCTATTTTTAGTAATGGAATTGATTTTACCTATTCACTTCATTGAATACAACTTACAATGAGAGGCCAAAACAGGTTACCTTAATTAGCTTTTTTGGTCAGATTTTCTTTACATGTATTAAAATGAATAGTGAAGTACTTGAACTACTGTGAAGAATAAATATGCAGATACTCCAATATTCCAATATATTTCGTATTATTTTACCGTACTGATGTACAATGACCCTTTTGAGTGCCTCGACAGTGGTTTACATTTAACATTACCTGCCAAGCTGAACACAATGGGGTCCTGTAAAACTTTAGTAACCGTAATGTCTTTATGGATGAACAAAATATACATCTGTTAAATCAATTATTTCCCATTTCCCCTTCAAGATAAACCTTTCCCTATGATTTCATACAGGAATTGTGTCCACCCCGGTAATTTTCGAGTTTTGATTTATAATTTTTATTTTGTAAATGTGGTTGTTGTACTGAATGCATCATTCCTATGTCATTTCTATACCCTAACAAGCTAACTATTCACAATTTAGAGACATCGTGTTTCCATGGCCGATGAAGTAGACGACCACCTAATTAGCATGTTAAGAAGGGAGATAATTTTACACAATGACTTTTCGGACTGGTATAAAAATTCCTGTGCTCATTACTATAAGACTTGAAAAATCAAATGAAGTGTCGCATTAAGATCTATACGAGTTCATCGGTAACTTTTGTTCTACACTTTACAGACTACACTTCAATGCAATTGGGACGCGACCTGAAAATTCCAGTAAACGTGCTTTCGCTTAATCTATATCTTTATTCTCATAAAACAATGAACATACAAATGTCACAGAGTAAGAGAGAGACATGTATACATATAACAAGTAAATATCAAACATGACAATCAATTATAATAAGTCACAAAAAATAATAAAATCTAACGAAAAAAGTATTTAATAAGTAAGAGACGGATTTTCAAGGAGAACTTGCTGCAGTGTTAAATATAAATAATTTTCGGAGAGTTTCGGGCTTTTTTGCTATAATGGAAGAAAAGAAAATTTTATGACATTTGGCATTTTTAAAAAAACAACATTGTTAGATATGTCTTTTTCTGTCTTGCTCAAAGAAGGGACACTGTAGGATATAATGAAATTCGTTACTCAATTCACGTAACCGACAAAGTTGACATAATCTATTAGATCTATTAATATTTTTCCAGGGACCAGTCTCTATGGGTAAGTTATGGTTTGCTAATCTAGATTTACAAATAAATTAAAAATTAATCGTAGGTTTAAGAAATAACTCACAAAACCCCAGTTTATCATTGTTTTAAACTGGACTGGCCATTAATTTCGTATAAGTTTTGCCACGAATGTTAACACCATGGAAGAAGCTATTGCAAAATGGCAGCAAATGTCAAATTGAAAAAAATATACCAAGACAAGCAGATATCCATATTCAAATACAAAAAAAATCTAAATGGCACCAGGGTGCACAAGCCGAGTTGCAACTTCAAATATTATGTGAACAAGTAAATGTGAAGACCTGAATATTTCTATAACTGTCTCTTTATTTTCTTTCCTACCTAATATCCAAAATTCTAAGAATTCAGAATTCAAGAAGGTCTATTTTCTAGTTTCATGTCTTGACATTTCAATTAATAAATCTGTTTTCGGTCACTGTGATCTCACTGACCTTGACCTTTGACCTACTTTCTCCAAAATCAATAGGGCCCCTCCCCTCTTGGTATCCAGCAACATATCCAAGTTTCATTTCAATTAGATGTAAACTTTTTGAGTTATCATCCGGAAACCAAATTTTTCTCAAATTTTCAGTCTATTTTCGGTCACCGTGACCTTGACCTTCAACTTACTTCCTCCAAAATCAATAGGGTTCCTCCCCTCTTGCTACCCAACAATATATCCAAGTTTCATTTCAACAGAATGTATACTTTTTGAGTTATCATTCGGAAACCAAATTTTTCTGAAATTTTCAGTCTATTTTCGGTCAGTGTGACCTTAACCGTTGACCTACTTTCTCCAAAATCAAAAGGGTTCCTCCCCTCCTAGTATCCAACAACATATCCAAGTTTCATTTCAACTGACTGTAATGTTTTTGGGTTATCATCCGGAAACCAAATTTTTCTCAAATTTCCAGTCTATTTTCGGTCACTGTGACCTTGAACTTTGACCTAATTTCTCAAAAATCAATAGGGTTCCTCCCCTCCTGGTACCCAACGTTATATCCAAGTTTCATTTCAATTGGATGTAAACTTTTTGAGTTATTATCCAGAAACCAATATCTGACGCCCGCCCGCACGCACGCCCGCCCGCACGCAACACCAAACCAATAGCCGAGTTCAACTTCGTTGCAACTCGGCTTAAAAACCCTTAAAACGACAAATTTTGTTATGCTGCACTTGTGTATGGTTTTGCAGTAACACCATTTTTCTCCGTATTTTACTCACAAAACAAGATATTAAATTGCGAGACTGACCATGTGCGTCAGAAGCATAATTTGTTCAAATAAATATGTATTTTAATTTGTTTGTTCATAATATTTTCCTCTTGGTTGCATTTGGTGTTGCTTCTCGTGAAAATATATATAGTATCGCATCGTTCCATAGATGAGGTCCAAAACCGACAGAGAAATCACCGTAGATTACACATGTCCCTGTAAGATTTTCAATACAAATATGATTAGCAGAACAGAACATGTTTGACAATTGAATTTGATCATACAGTTTAGACTTATGAAAAAAATTAAGTTAATAGCTATACGATTTACTTTTGTGTTCAGTTGTTGGTATTTCAAAAACATTCACCAGACCGATGCTTCCCACATATTTCTGTAGTTTTTGATTTAATTCGTCTTCCATTTTTGCGTTGTAATGAAACCGGTTATGAAATTCCTGCATTAAAATTCAATTTAATTGCAGAATTTAGCTTTGTAATTATATTGGCATTACATGTCTTTTGTATATCCTTTTTTATTATATTGTTTTTATTAAACTGGGATTAAATAAAATTATATCTGTCCTATGTAAATTATCTTTATATGTCAAATATCCTTATTTTGAAGGTTAAACAAATCAGCACTCTAATGACTGTTTAATTCCTGTTGATATTATATCCTTAATTGTAGGTCTTAGGATTTCAAATAATTGTCTATGAACCGATGACATTTGTCATAGAATTTTAATTTTTTCTACAATGACAATTTTATTGCAATTGGCATACAAAAGTAATAAAAACAATAAAAACTGAAAAAGTAAAAAAAATATTGAAGATCACAGGGAGATGTATGTAATGTTTATTAGTTTTAGGTACTTCTTTTCAAAAAGTATAGATATGAAAATATCTACCAATGTCTTGAACTGGACTTGAATCGGACAAGGGATACAACTGGACCCTGAAAACAGAAGATAAAAAACAACTACATAAACTGTATAGTTATTCTTTTGCTTTAATTCCATTTCCGTGTAGATATATTCCTACTGCCCATGGACACACCGTATGTGTACTACAGGTGATACTATACTCTAGATCATCCTCCAAATACAAGGAGTCTTGCTTATAGGTTGCACTATGGTATTGTCAGAAAAGTTTAGGTTGACTGGGCGGAGTCACCTGTCATTCAGGATTTGATCATTCCAAAACATCAATACGTACAATAGACCGGTCTTTTTAATAGATCAATAATTGTTTGATCGGTGGATGTTCCTATTTGATCTTGAGGCATACAAATTACAAACTACTTGTTTTTGAAAAGTGTTCACTATACAAATAACTAAATGATCATTAATGATTAATTTGATTGCAATCTTTTAATACCAAATGTTGGCACTGCACTGAAAAAGTAGATTTTCCCCAGTTCAAAGTGTAAGGCAAACTCCGCTCAGTCATTACAATAAACAAACACACTTCACAAACCACGCCTCTTTTGGGGAGAATATACATATGCATATTCATGTGAAGTACATACAAATAATGGTTGCCATGGAATCAACGCATATGTTATTTTATAGGGATGTATTTAGAGAATATAAAAATGAGGACAAGAGGTGGTTATTTATTTGAACAAGTTTTCTACTTGCCAAATTGTCAGTAGAGCAGCGACAAAATTTTTGCTAAAAAGTTTGTACGTTCCCGAAAAGTCAATATTTGGAAGTATACAAAGTGTGGAAATTTGCCGCACAACCCTATTTTTATATTCTTGGAAAAAAGTGGCACATGTCATCTGTTCAAGGAAATATAAGAGAATTAATGAAACTTCTTCATTTCTGCGTGACAGCATTTGCTGTTCAGGGAGTTCTTATGGGAATTTGCATTGTGGCTATTTACTAGAGTGCAACCTATTGGGTGAAAATAATTTTTACTCTTCAAATTATCAGAATGACTTTATAGTGATTAGCAAGCCAGATTTCATCTAGTCATTGAAGAATATAGGGAAAAAATAAATTTTAGCTGTCCAATATAAAATATTGTGATGACTCAGCAAATTTGCACTTTTTAGGAAGAGCTCACATAGTTAACTTTAAACATATTTTATTGTCAAACAAAACAGACAATAGGATAAGACATAGTTGTAAGGGTCAAATCAAGGAAAATGCCTAAATAAACATATTTTGGCTAAAAATGTTTATCTATACTCCTTTTTACTTTTCGCAACAATTTTACCTGTTTTGACTTTTTAACGGAACACTTTATTTTATGGAAAAATTGTTCGAAAAATTGACCGTATTAACAGAACTTCTGTTTTGATAGAATTTTTTAGGTTTGTTGATAAAGATTTTCATGTCTCAGAAATGTTGATTTCACAAACTTATACCTGTTTTTGTACACAGATTGGCATTAGTTGAAAGATAAAAGGTCAAAATTCAGAAAATTGAGGCCCCAAATGGGGTCTTATGACATAGCCTTAGTATGATTTCAGTTTACTTCAGCAGATCTCTTGAAAAATTCAACTGAAAAATGTATTTTATTTATATAAATATGACTTTCTATTATAATGCTTGAGAATTATCACTATTGAAATCAGTTTAAAAGTTTTTAAATGATTATTGGACGGTTCATGGGGTCTGTTCACTGTGTTGTATTGCTTGTCTATGACCAGTCATGTAATATAAAGCCTAATTAAAGAAAGATATCTTCAGGTGAAATTAAATTTAGCCTTATTTCATGGTTTAAAAGTTCATTTTTTGTATTTGAAAGGCATGCTGAAAATTTTGGACCAGTCAAAGGCATGCTATAAAAGATCGAGTGGTGTTGTGTGACTCTCAATGAAAATTTCACCCTGAAAAAAGAATATTGGCCAATGCTAGGCAAACAAAGCATAAAAAGTGATTAAAAATAGTTTTTTGATTTATTTTTAAACAAATCTCAGCTTTTTCTGGTTAATTGTATAACCAAAAAGTACTTGGTATCAATTTGGCATTTCAGCAAATCTAGATTATCCAACATCCAAAAATTGTGACTAAGGGGTATGCTTGTGAAATCTATGATGTGGTCAAGGTCAAAAGGTATCATTTGACAACCTTCATTGTGTTTTGCTAAAAAATGGACTGCCTTACTCCAGAAGCTATTTGGACCACATATCAGTACACAAGTTTGCATGTTTAGGTTGCACTATGTTAAACAAACACACTTCACAAACCACGCCTTTTTTTGGGGAGAATATACATATGCATATTCATGTGCAGTACATACAAATAATGGTTGACATGGAATCAAAGCATATGTTATTTTATAGGGATGTATTTAGAGAATATAAAAATGAGGACAAGAGGTGGTTATTTATTTGAACAAGTTTTCTACTTGCCAAATTGTCGGTAGAGCAGCGACAGAATTTTTGTAAAAAGTTTGTACGTTCCTGAAAGGTCAATATTTGGGAGTATTCAAAGTGTGGAGATATGCCGCACAACCCTATTTTTTTATTCTTGGAAAAAAAGTGGCACATGTCAAAGAAATATAAGAAAACTAATGAAACTTCTTCATTTCTGGGTCACAGCATTTGCTGTTCAGGGAGTTTTTATGGGAATTTGCATTGTGGCTATTTACTAGAGTGCAACATAAAATAATACTAAGTCTTTATGAATTTTAGGAGTAACGCTAGAAATTGACTCTACAGAGAGTCTTCTTGTTGTAAAATGGTTGACCTGTAAGTTTTAACAATATTGCAACTTCACAAAAGACTTCATTACATAAGATCAGATGTATCATCATATAGTTATCAGACATCAGATGTAGCTGTCTACGACTTTTGCTTTGGACATATCATTTCTCAAATGGATTGTAATGAATACACAGGAAAGACGCTTATTCTGTCATGTAACCAGTCTCGATACCTATAGGGTTCCTTTTAATATGTCCATATTATTCAGTCTTGGAGCTGTATTTTACAACAAGACTTGAGCAGTTAAATGCATATTCGATTTGAAATCTCTATTCCTGTATTAAAATATTTATTTCTGGCTAAAAAACTAACAGAAAAACAGAATGATACAGCAATTATGAATTTGTATATAAATAGGACAAAATTATTGTGTAAAAATGGAAAATCGGTCAATTGAGTTTCATGAAGTTGCTTGACCATCGTGGGCCTATCACTACGAATAATGGAGCAGAGTTTACCTTTGACATTGTGTTTGTACGCAATGTTGTGTAGTTTTGTTTTAGATTTTTGATTCCTTTACATTGATATAGTTTTATATAATAGCGAATTTGCTTTATTATTACGAACTCTTAAAAGACTTAAATAGATATGACTACAGCGTCCAGGAATCAGGATATCAACTTTATTCAGAAGATTAATAAGACATGGAAAGAAGGCCCCACTTGAAATAATTTTGAATTAGTCTTATGACAAGAAATTAGATTTGAAACATAGGAAATACAAGATTTTTACAAAACATCGTTGGCGTGCAGACATTGCATTCCTCCATCCATGAAAGTGTTTAAGAACCAGTCTTATGCTTTGAACCCAAAGCAAACAATTCTTCGTTTTCATTTAAATATATATATATATATATTTTCATATCTGTAAATGGGTAGACTTTTTCTAATGTCTTGAAACTTAAGACGTTCATGTTTTTCAGTAAACATACATCTTTATATCTTTTTTTAAAAGAATTATTATTATCACGTTTAATATAGATAGTTAACAAGAAATTAAAGGAAATCTTTTGGGAAAATGTCAAATAACGTCTTATATACAATCTGGCTTTGATACTGCTTGAACTTGAGATGGCATTGGATACGGCACTTAATAAGACGTATGTTTTATAATTCTCATCACGACAGTAGAGAGGTCATTTGTAATTCAGTAATTTACTTTTTTCAATAAAAAGATCCGTTAAAGCTCAATAAAACCCAATATTGTCTGACCTCTTGCTGTTTTCGTAGTCTCACATGTGTTAGACAGCGCACAGAAATTAGTGCTTAAAGCATGCACGTGAACTATCAATTTAATTTAAAGAGACATTTTCTATTTTGAAACAGATTATAAACTGCGATTTTATAGCAGAAAATCAGACCACAAAGGGGTTTATACAGATGTAATTCCAATTCAAAATAACAGAGATTAACCCGCAAGGACATTTAAAAATTGAAATGACACGTGAACAGTATGAAGGTGATCGGCAAAACACCAGTAAAGTCCATACACATGTACGAAGCAAACTTTATCGTAGTCTTAGGATGACTTTACTTATATAGCAGATACAGGGCGCAATATTACAGTTTAATGGAGGTAATATAAAAATCACCACTCAGAATTGTCAAGAGCCAAAGTCAATGAGGCCGAATGACAAAGCCAGTGGAAACCATCGGAAATATTGTCGACCGCAATGGTCCTGACTTGCTACAGGCATGGTGAGTTAAACCGGTTTTATGGCGCGCCAAACCTCCCGTATTTGAAAAAAAAATTGTTTCTGCAAAAGCAAAAAGTTTCATTGTGCATCATTTAGCGTTGATAACTTTCCTGTTGTTTTTATAATTAGACCTAGTAGTAAACGTCCGCTCTAACATAAATTTATTAACAATTTCTTCTGTATATGGCGGTTTACTGTTAAGAGAGGACAAATGGAAGAGCAACGCATGCTACCTCATATACCTTAAAAACACTACTGATACACAAACATTAGCGCCATGCCTAGACCTTTACTTTTAAATGTATATTGACAACTGAGAACACTGAAAATACAAACCTTATGACAAACGTGATGATTTTGACTTTCCAACTTTGAACTTATCTTTTGAGCCAATTTCATTACTCATACGCTACTGTCGTCGTGCACATAATGGTTCTTCGATATCGTCAACAGAGCAAAATTATTATCTCCAAAGCTACCTAGCCAGGTGAATATTCATTCTGTGTTAATATTGTCTATGAAAAAGTTGTTTGGTCATCAAGATTTGACGGATCTTTACAGCTTGGCTTGTTCATATCACAAATGATTGATTGATTATTAGAGAAACAAAAACAGAGAGACAACATGGGTACGGCACAGAAAAGAAAAATGAAGACATACACACACAAAGATGGACAACACGGACCCAATATAAAACCATGGGTGAGATCAGGTGCAATGGTAGAGTAAGCATCTCCTGCTTCTTATAAGACACCCGCCGTGTTGAACATGTCAAATCCGGTAGAGGAAACAACAGTTAAGCTTTAGAGGGAAAGATCTGTTGTCATCTGGGAAACAGATATTCCATAGCGGTCCACAAGATGGTGATGTCGACCGTGAAACTTCTGCAGGGATGACAAGTCAAGTCAGCAATATTTCAGCTCTGTCAGGACGAGAAGAAGTGAATCAATTAAAATAAAATTATAAATAAAAGAAGAAAGAAATAAAACTTCAAAGGATAGCCGGGGCAATACCTTTTGATTGCATCTGTTACAGGGAATAAATGGGTAGGGCAGGCAATTTGGCCTTCTATGCGACCCAAGTAAGTCTGCTGTCCGTAGTAAAATGTGGAAGGGTTAAAATCCAATCAGGTGCATTTATTTCCTTGGATGATTAAATATATAAAGCAAATAACATAATAAAACAAATGCAAATTTATTAAAAGTGTTGCACATCCAAAATGTTGTCCAAAATCAGCTGCTTAAATTTTGACTTGGCTCTTGTTTTAACACTGTGAAACTAAAAAGACAAATTTACAGTATTTAGTAGAACAGCATGGTATTTTTATTGCTGAAGTCATGTTCACATCAAAATGCATATATAGTAAAAAAAAATTAAAAAACAGGAAACACCTGTCCATTTAGGTTCCCCTTTATTTGTAAAACAGAGAATAAAGTCTCCCTTTATCTTTATGCAGCTCTTACTGAAGAGTAAATCAACTTTATGTTTCATAAAAAAATCCATTCCCAAAATTGCTTCATCCTTTATATTTGCCAACAAAAATTCGTGCATAAAGGCATGATTCCTTAATTTAATTGCAAAATTACATTTTCCGATAAATTCGGAAGCTTCTACTGTTGCTGTCAATAAATTCATGCAGACCGGCTCTAAACATGGCCGGGACGAGGGAGAAATTGAATAAAAACATCTTTCTTCAAAATAGAGACACATGCCCCTGAATCAACTAACGTTGTTACTGACAAACTATCTATTTTTGCTAAAATAAAATATCCCTCATCCTGACCCCAACAAACACTTAAAATTACTGTGTTGGGCCTCCCTGACTTGATGGAGCACCGACGGGTGAACTCTACTGTGTGCCATTTGCCGATTTTTTGAAATTGTCATTCAAACTGGTTATTTGAATAATTATTATTCCAGTTTCTCTGATTTGGTGGTCTAACATTAAGGCGATTGTTGCTTTTTATAGCACTATCTTCGGTCTTAAGGGATTTAAGACTTTCCTTTATCACACTAGTTTCGATTGCCAATTTGAAACTATCGTCTTTTCCAATTCCGCTGAATAGACTGTTTTGCCTTTTTACCTATCGGCAACCCGTAAAGCTTCTAATCGCATCGCTATATTTTCTGCTTCTTTTATAGTCTTTGGACCAACTTATTTAATCTAAGCCTTATTTCTGTATTTTACGAAAGGATTTCTGTGTCTTCGATATAATAGTGTAAGGCTTAGGTATCACGTACTGTTGGTGAAGTGTCCGGATAAGCTCGACTGGTCAAACCTTTAATTGCTTGTGTCAGTTCTAGCAAAGTTTCATTTCGATACCGTATTCGAGTTTGCAATTGAGCTCTGACAACTTCAGAACAATTCCTTGAGCCAAAGCGACTCTTCAAAGCGTCCACTAAACTGTCAAAATCTCTTTGTTCATACTCAGACAACCCTAGCACCACCATTTTAAACTACTAGCTAAAAATAATGCTTTTGTTTTGTCACTCTATTTATTTAATTCTGCTAATAAATTGAATTGCGTAAGATATTCTTCAAAATCATCAGAACAGTCATAAATTTGCGGTTTTAAATTAAATAGAAAATATATGAAAGGATATGGAGTGAATGTGCATGTGGCAAAAACGCACACGATACAAAGAAAACTCCTGTCTACATGTTGATGTCGCCTGAAGGTCTTCAACTAGAGATGAACAATATTCACCCCCTCAAGCCAGATCAAGAAGGCTCCTAGCGTCCACTTAAGCAGTATTCTTGACAAATATGTTGAGCAACATCGATCGCAGCTAAAATATGTCATTGAAGGAACACATGTCGGGAGTGGTCAATGCGAAAAAAAGTCTACTTTAACAGCTCCACTCTCTTATTGATCTTTCGTATATTTATTTATTTACATCTTAATGACCAATGTGTCGTGACACTCTATGAGTAATGTCTAATCGTGCCCTACCATGAATTGGGGTAGCGGCTGGATTTGCCGTCATCCTATTTTCAAACTTTTTGAACATGCCCTCCATTTTATTTGAAAATTCAAAAACACATTCATCCATTGTCCTTTTCATCTCCAATGTTGCATCGAGCATTCCCTTATCAGAATAACACGACCTTGAACCGTGAGCATGTTATCTCTCTGGTTCGTGCAAAGTCTCTTCATTAGCACTACCGTTTTCTCTATCTGGAATAAACGTAACTGTATTTGACTCATCCATATTTCAAAACTACAGATACTATCTTTTTTTCACAAACTTGATTTCATTCACTACTCAACAAAACTTAAACTCCAATTTTCATTAATCCCTAAACGCTGCCACCAAATTGCAACGCTGCCTCTCGGGTGTTGGAGTCGGCTACCAGAGAAACACAGCGATACAAATAAAAGAAATACTAGAAAAGGAATAGACATAAGAAGCTATAAAATATCTGGCTTGGCGTTCAGTATAAATCACCGAACGAGTCATGTTACACTAAGAAGGGTAGTCTAGGCGGGTGTAAATATTCCTTTGTTCTGAGATGTAAGGATGATATAATAATAATAAAAGTTCAAATACTTCATTAAAACAAAAGAAAAACAGGATAACAGCAAACACCCACAATGGCCAGGAACCACAATCACATGCCATAATTTACAAGCAAACTGCACCAGAAAAACAATAATAAAAACAAGAGACAAACATAAATAATGATTGGAACTCGGGATAGCCGGACTTGGTACCGGCACTAGCAAAGGCCAGTGGTAGGGTTAAACCAGTTTATGGAAGAGATAACGGTTTCTGTTAGGCTTTATCTGTTGTCGATTGCGTCTGGATTGGTACACTTGCCAATGAGAGCCAAGATCTAAATACTTACAACTGTGCTGATCTATCTATTTGAACTAATAGAGGATATCCTCACAATTCAAGCTAAAATCTATCATTCAACAATCTGGTTTTTGTCTACACAAACATTTACTCCAAGTTAAATATCTCTCATCCAGAAAGTGTCACCAAGACATTTACTCCAAATCATAACTAAATACTGTTCGGCAAATATCACCAAACTATTTGATCATTCTAATATTACCAAGTTAATTGCACCAATCTCAGGTCATCTCAAGTGTTCTTGCATATAAAAAATACTGTGCATGCATTTGCACCAAATGATTGTCACTTAACAGTTATTCTAAATTCAACAAATACAAGGGCCAATGTCACCAAGCTATTTGCACCTTTCAAATGTCACCATGCAATTTGCACCTTTCAAATGTCACCATAAATTGGCGCTAGTTCAAATGTCACCAAGCTAACCTTGTCTATCTAGTTTCACTGTTTTGTTATTACTTTACAAGCATTTACGCCAAATAACAGTCATTGCGAATTTCACCAAGCTATTTACACCGATCTAATGTCACCATGCTATTTGCACCATGCTAATTTTCACCAGGCTATTTTGCACCAATCTTATATCAACGTATGGTTCATATTAATTTCAAACATCTGTATTTAAGGATTCCAATCATTTGGAATAACAATTACAGCTAGTACCATCAAGCTATCTGCACCATTAAAAAGTGACCATGTTATTTGCACCAAGCTAATGTCACCTAAATATATTTGCACCTTTGTAATTTTACCAAAGTTGTCATATTAATTTACAAACAAAAATTTCCAGCCAATATTTGTTCCAAATTAATTAAGAATTTCAATCAATACCACCAAGTTATATTGACATCAATCTTTATCAACAAGCTATTTGCACCAAAGGCTTGTCACCAATAACATTCACTCCAAATTATTGTAATTTTCTTGGCCAAAAGCAGCAATGATGGCCTCATTAAATGTTTCTACGTTTAAAGTCCATTTGTACTTACTTTAGTGATATCATTCACCACCTAAGACATTATCTGGTGCTTTTTTCTAATTTCAATAATTCCATCTATTTTAAATGTTGTCGCTTTCCAAATTGGCTATCTATACACAACCTCTCCGGAATTGACCTGTATTTACTTTTACATTAAAAAGACAGCCATTCACAGAAGAGTTTCTAAAAAGGCAAACCAACCAGAAGCCATTATATAACTAAGGGAAATTCCCAACATGTCTACTGAAAATGTACACCGTACGAACAACACCGATTTAGACACTATAGATGATGATTTTTATCACCTTTCAATACCAGATAGATGACTTTGAACTGGAATAACATGAATACCTTTGCCACATTCGGAAAAGGTATCAACCCAAAATTGTTTACCGGTAATTCTTGGTGACACTGGGCTATGGTTGTCACCAGAACTATTAAATAAGCTTTACTAGCTTTAAAATTAATTGAAAATGACATACATAAATCTAGAGCATACAACAATTGTTCGCCATCTATCCAGAAACTTATAATTAGGTTTGCAACCATTGCAAATGTGAAAATTACATACTTCAGACTACCCGACATAGAAACTGTAACCTGACCAAAATTGAATAAAACAACATTTATAGAAGTCATATGAACACTTCCAACCATAACCTGAAACTATCTGAAATACAGGAAATTCAGTTGCTGTTGAAACTGACAAAAAGGGGGTGGGGAATTGGGAGGCACAATAGTATCTAGTTGAGATACAGATCAAGTTGTAATTTGGTGTTCTGATTGGTTGATTTTGTGCAGAGTGACAGCCCTTGGATTTGGTAAATTTTTGAAAAAAACATCAATTTCTCCACATTGTCTTTACAATATTTGATATATAGTATATGATTGTATGTTTATAAATTACTGATTAAGTTAAAGTTTGGTTCTTGTTGAATGATTTTGTGGAGAAATATGGACCTTGGACTTAATATTTTAAAAAAAAAATTTTGGACCTTTTCTAGGCATTGATATTTTTTAATGGTTACATCTTGGTAAAACAGATATTCTGTATAATCTTTTTTCAATCAAATTTCGTTGTTGTCCAATAATGCCGTAAAGTTCGAGTTGACAGTGGACGGGGGTATCATGCAATCTTGGCACAGCACTTCTTTTGTTCATTATATATATCCTTGTTGGTTTGCGTTTGGTATTTTATATCGTTATTTAGTAATGATAGCATCGTCTCGTTCCCAAGATGAGGTCCTAGACCGACAGAGAAAACTAATCTCTGTAAGATTTGCAATGCAAATATAAGTAAACAGAACATTTGAACTTGATCATACAGTTAAGACATATATTTGTTTTAGGTTTATAGCTTTACTTTTGTGTTCAGTTGCTGGTAATTCAAAACATTCATCAGACCGCCGCTTCCCGCATATTTCTGAAGTTTTTAATTAAATTGGTTTTTCTTTTTTGCATTGTAATGAAACCGTTTATGAAATTGCTGCATCAAAAATTCAATTTAATTGCAGAATTTAGCTTTGTAATGATATTGGCATTACTTGTCTAGTATATCATTTTATTACATTGTTTTTTATCAACCTGGAATTAAATAAATTATGATCAAATATATATGTTCCATGGAAATTATCTTCATATGCTAAATACTTTAGTATCGTTATTTTGAAGGTTAGACAACTCGGCACTCTAATGACAGTTTAATTCCTGTTGATATTATATTCCTTTATTGTAGGTCTGAGGATTTCAAATGATTGTCTATGAATCGATGACATTTGTCATAAAATTCTAATTCTAATTTCGTCTACGATAAAAAAATATTGCAGTAATAAAAATAATAAAAATCGAAAAAGTATAAAAATAATTTAAATGGCACAGGCAAATACATGCAATGTCTATTTGTTTTTTGCACTTCTTTTCAAGAAATATAGATGTGAAAATAACTACCAATGTCTTGCACTGAATATGATAGACATGATATAAAACTTGACCAAAACACCATGCAAACAGAAGATAAAATGAACTGTTATTATAAAATGAATATTTATTCACTTGCTTCACTTTCACATTCCTTCTGTCCCGTATATGTACCGCAAATGATACTTTACTCTAAAGCATACTTCTTTATGACTATCAGGAGTAAAGTAAGAAATTGACTCTCAAGAAAGTCCTCTAGTTGCCATCACAAAATGGTTGATCTGTAAAAAGACTTAATTACATTATATTAGATGTTATCAGGCATTAGTTGTTGCTGGCTACGATTTTTATTTTAGACATATCATTTCTCGCATCATTGGTAATGCATACACAGGAAAAACGCTTACCTGTCGTGCAACCAGTCTCCCTGTCGTGCAACCAGTCTCGAACCCTACAGATTTCCTTTTAATATGTCCACGTCATATCTTGGAGCTGTATTTCACAATGGACTGTAAGACTTGAACAATTAAATATATATGCTGAGGTTGTTACGAGTTGAAATCTCCAGTCCAGTATTTAAATATTAACAATTGGTAAAAAGCAGCAAATCAAAACAATACAGCAATTATGCAATTGTCCAATCTATATATAAAAAGGACAAAAATATTGTGTTAAATATGTCACAAACATAGACAGAACCACTCAAAGCAACATATACAGCAAAAATGGAAAATTGGTCAATGAAGTTTCATTAAATCAAGGCGAAGTTGCTTGATCATTGTTGGCTTTATCACCAGTTATGGAGCACCACTTACATCATTATGAAAAAGAAAGGAAATGGGGAAAATGTCAAGGAGACAACATCACATATCCAGGTTAAAACGACCCAAAACAAAGCATCTAGGGGTCACCGTACGGTCTTCAATACAGTGAGGAACCTCACACCATATAGAAAGCCCTAAATGGCCCCAAAGGGTAAAAAAAGCGGATAAATCAATGGAAACAAACCACATCCAATAACCCAAATATCAAGAAACTAAAATTTTATAAGAAGACACGGACAAGTCAATCACCAACATATTCCTGACTAGGGGCAGGCGCAAAAATTGCGGCGGGGTTAAACTCGTTTTCTTGGATCCAAACCCTCCCCTATGTGTGGTGAATGGCTAAAAAATAAATACACAAAAAGACTCACAGTAAAAATCAAACTAGAAAAAAGTCCAACTTATCAAGACGAGTACCCTTACAATGAAGTACATAAAACATGAAGACAATACACACAGGTACTGTCCGGACAAATGCTCGCAGTTACTGACAGCTACAATGTAGCTAAGGACATAATTTCCGTTGACTATGATATCAAGCCTTCTTACATATGAAACTTCAATTGAAATACTTCTAAATAGATTTGATATAACAACGTCATAAATTATGAAAGAAGAACATGATATTGTGCAATGCCGAATACTGCCAATATGAAAATTGTTTAAATCTAGTTATGGTGTAAAGCATTTAATAGATGATCAATATTTTTGCCAACAAAAACCAGAAGTAACGATTTAACAACAATGCTGTATTTATATCCTTTATGAATAAGTTTGTTCAACGGATTAATAAGTTTTGAAGGACAATTTTTGAATTTATCCGCTTTGTAAATGATATTGCCATCGAAGTTTGGATGTGAAATGCCCTGATGTATAAGAGCCCTGTAGAACCAAATTTTCTTAATAAGTCAATGTATCTATTATAGAATTTAGAGAATGTTTTTATCAATTTATGATATCTAAACCCTTGATGCAGAAGTTTTTCAGTGAGACAAAGATTTCGCTCGTTGAAGTCAGAAACATCACTACATACTCGTGCATATCGAACAAGTTGTGAAATGTAGACCCCGTAAGAAGGGGCTAACGGAACATCACCGTCGAGATGGGGAAAATTGACTATAGGGAAGGAGAAATCATCCCTTTTATCATAAACCTTAGTGTTTAACTTTCCTTGATTTATTGATATATCAAGATCAAGAAAAGGAGTATAATCACTGCTGCTATTGGATTTATTTAAAGTAAGTTCTGCAGGATAAATTTCATTCAAGATTGTTTAAAGCCAAAATATCGTCCAAATATCTATATGTATTGTTAAATTTATCCACTAAATGCTGTTTAGAAGGGTCTTTTTGAATTTTTGCCATGAATTGTGACTCGTAGCAATAAAGAAATAAATCTGCTATGAGAGGTGCACAG
>MJUU01000028.1:100586-127540 GCA_002080025.1 Modiolus philippinarum | reverse complement strand
TTAAGTCCATTTCTCAATAACTAGAAGTGGTAGGTTGATAATATTTGGTATGTAGGTTGGTCTTGGGTAGTACATGTCAGTCTGGCAGGTGACTTTTGTCCTTGACCTCAATTTCACAGTCTAGTGAGCATGTTCACTTTTCTGATTAGTTCACTTAGATTTCACATCAATTTAGAGTCCAGCAGGGACAGGCGAGACATCCTTTAGGGTCATCACTTGTTTGTCTTGCACTAGTGTAAGACAAGGAAATCTCACACCGCTAAAAATAGGAACTGCTCTGTCTCAAAAGTGAGACAAACTCCAGTCTTAAATAAACAATGAAAGGATATGTAAGCATTCTGAAACATTGGTACAGTAATACTCTTGACTGGTGTTGGAAACCATTCTTTCAGTTTGTGTTAAAATTTGCCAACTTGGTTTTCTTACTTGTGTTTGCCTTGAATGTGGTTGTCCATGACAATTAAAACACATTAAAATCCAGCTAGACACTTTGTTGTAAAGAGATAGGACAGATCTCATCATATATAAAGGCAAGTTTTTGCCATGAAATAAAGACTTTTGATTGGGGAATGGTGGATTTCTTGATTTTTACATGTTTTTCCCTTTACAAAAAATGTAAGGTTTTCCATATTTTTGGATTTTTGCACTTTACACTTTTTCACCCATACATTTAACACATACAATTGACCCATCCATCATCAAAATGCATTACGTGTTCATCCCAAGATAGATTGGCTTCTTGAGAATATAAATTCATATAAATTAGTTTCTTTTATTTTTCAGCCCAACCCTGACATGGAGGGATCTACAACATATAGTAGTCCATACTTCTAAGAAAGGAAACTTAAAGGCAGATGATTGGGTTGTAAATGGAGTAAACAGAAGTGGTTAGTATTCTGACATGCTTTATGGACCAGATATTGTTTATTTCACTTTTTCTTTGCTAAATTTTTACCATTACAACATTTTGTGTATATTTACATCATATTTCACAGACAGACATAAAATCAATTCTGTTAGCCAGAATTAAAATTAAATAATAGTAAGCCTCATTCAATTTGTATAACTGTACCAGGAAGTTTTGTGTTGTCTCTTTAAAAACGTGTTTCAAAGAAGGAATTGAATGTCAACAAACAAGAAATTGAATGTCAAAATTCTCAAACTTTATCTTTGCAGGGAAAATTTTTTCGAAAAGCATTTTTGGCACAAATTTTCGGACTCACATGGTGAGAGCTTAGATTGAGGTATATGCTCATGTGACTACAACCACTAATAATAGAAACAGCAAATTGACTCTGTAGTTGTAGACAACATGCTGTCACATGATATCTTTTTCCATCGAAAATTACATTTTTTTTTCTGATTCTGAAAAGTTAAAATGAATCTCGATATCAAGTAATTAGACTTTGAGGTCTCTGAAAAGCAGACACAAAATTGAAATGTAAAATTGGATTAAAACCCTCGTCTTGAAAATTTCTTTTTAGAAAATCAATATCATGGTCTTTTGTAAAAGACTGATGGGACAAATGTATTAAATGCATGGTTTCAAATTTAAAAGGTTTAAAATTGGTGTTTGAAGATACTTTTTCTGTTCAAATCAAAATATCAGATCTACTACAACTAGAAGGAATGAAGCACTAAGTGTCCACTATATTTTAATTGTTGTCCATGTAACGTTATCAGAGGCTCCTATATATGTCAGGATTTGTTCTTTTGCTGATGTAATACTCTTATAGATACTCCTTCCCTTAAAAAACTTAAAAAAGAAACGATCAAAAGTGCAATAAATAATCTTCATCTATTCCTTGAATACCCCAGTAGTAATTATACCCCCTGCAAACGAAGTGTAGAGGGGTATATAGGAATCGCCCTGTCTGTCTGTCTGTCTTATGTCCGTCTTTCTGTCTGTCTGTCTGTCCGTACTTCTTGTAAGCGCAACTCCTCCTAAACCACATGAAGGATATTGATGAAACTTGACACAAAGGAAGGACACTATATGGACATGTGCATGAAGGAATATGATTATTGTCCGAAACAAGGAAGGGGAGATAATTCGACTTTGACTTTTCATTGATTCCATCTGCACAGATAACCTCGTAAGCGCAACTCCTCTTAAACCGCTTGAAGGATTTTAATGAAACTTAACACAAAGGAAGGACACTATATGGAGATGTGCATAAAGGAATATAGTTATTGTCCGAAACCAGGAAGGGGAGATACTTTTCACTTATTCCATCTGCTTAGATAATCTCGTAAGCGCAACTCCTCTTAAACCACTTAAAGGATTTTAATGAAACTTTACACAATGGAAGGATACTATATGAAGATGTGCATAAAGGAATATAATTATTGTCTGAATCCAGGAAGGGGAGATAATTTGACTATGACTTTTCATTGATTCCTCTTAAATCACTTGAAGGATTTTAATGAAACTTTACACAAGGGAAGGGCACTATATGAAGATGTGCATGAAGGAATATGATTGTTGTCTGAAACCAGGAAGGGGAGATAATTTGATTTTTAGATTTTCATTGATTCTTTCTGCAATGATTTATTGGACTTCAACAATTTTCAAAAGAAATAATAAAGGTGTTGGAGAGAAAAATGTTTTTCATTGTAATTCTTGTGAAAAGTTTATTCAAAGTGTTGGAGAGAAATTTCTGTAAAGCTTATGATTTAAAAAAAAAAATGTCAGAGCCAAAAAAGGGTGGATTTTATTTTTGTCTGATTTCAACAGAAAAGTTCTTTGTGGAGGATTATATCATTGTGTCTATACTCATATTGTATCCACACTTGTACTGTGTCCACATCCACCTAAATTTGCACTTGCCATATTGATTCAGGGTTCAATTAGCGGGGGGTATATCTGGCTGCCATTCGGCGACAGCTCTTGTTTCTAATTTATTTTTTTTAACTTAAAAGATAAAGATATTAGTTTTTAGCTCACCTGTCTAATGCCAGGGTGAGCTTTCGTACGTCATCCGTCAGTCGTCCGTCCGGCGTAAACTTTTCATTCAAAGATCTTGTCCTCTGAAACTGCTTGGCCAATTGGAGCCAAACTTGGCCACAATAGTCTTTGGGTGGTCCCCTACAAAAAAAGGTGTTTTTCAGGTCCGTGTGATATCCAAGATGGCCGCCAGCGGGAAACATAGTTTTAACATTGGACCCTGTGGGAAAACACATTCAAAGATCTTCATCTCTGAAACTACTTAGCCAATTGGCACCAAACTTGGCCACAATAGTCTTTTGGTGGTCACTACAAAAAAGGTGTTTTTCAGGTCCGTGCAATATCCAAGATGGCCGCCAGTGGGAAACATAGTTTTAACATTGGACCCTATGGGAAAACACATTTAAAAGATCTTCTTCTCTGAAACTACTGAGCGAATTGGCACCAAACTTGGCCACAATAGTCTTTTGGTGGTCCCTTACAAAAAAGGTGTTTTTCAGGTCGGCACGATATCCAAGATGGCCGCCAGAGGTAAACAGTTTTAACATTGGATCCTATGGGAAAACACATTCAAAGATCTTCTTCTCTGAAACTACTGAGCCAATTGGCACCAAACTTGGCCACAATAGTCTTTTGGCGGTCCCTTACAAAAAAAGTGTTTTTCAGGTCGGCGCGATATCCAAGATGGCCACCAGCGGGTAACATAGTTTTAACATTGGACCCTATGGGAAAACACATTCAAAGATCTTCTTCTCTGAAACTACTGGGCCAATTGGAACTAAACTTGGCCACAATAGTCGTTGGGTGGTCCCTTGCAAAAAAAAAAAATGTTTTTCAGGGCAGCGTGATATCCAAGATGACTGTCAGCGGGAAAACACGTTCAAAAATCTTATTCTCTGAAACTGTGTAGCCAATTGGTACCAAACTTGGCCACAATAGTCCTTAAATGGTCCCTTACAAAAAAAGTGTTTTTCAGGTTCACACTTAATTTAATGTGGCCCCAGCGGGGAACATAGTTTTTAACATTGGACCCTAAGGGAAAACACATTCAAAGATCTCCTCTTAAACTACTGAGCCAGTAGAACCAAACTTGGTTAGAATAGCCTTTATATGGACCCCTGATAGAAATTTTTTTTTTTTTTTTTCAGGTTCCCTCTTTATCCAAGATGGCTGCCAGCAGGAAACATAGTTTAACATTGAACCCCATGGGGAACACTAATAGCGGTCTTTCCCCCTTAAACTAATTGTGCATATTGAAACTATAGTTTAATTATATACATGTATATTGGCTCTTTAACATAAAATGGCTATGTTAATCAAGGACCAGGTGAGCGATACAGGCTCTTGAGAGCCTCTTGTTTATTGAGGTATCGTGGATGTTTGCCATGTAAATAACAGAATATCAAATTTTGACTTTAGACTGAACTTTCCCTTAAATGAGTTGGACTCTTCACTGTCTGTAACACATAAATGTGTTATACATTAAACCCTATTTGTTAGAGAGAGATAGCTAATAATAGATGACTATTGAAATCTTCTCCATCTAATGCTAAAACAATACATCTAATGTTAGACACAATTTTACATATAAACAGAAAAATTGGAACATGTCAGAAGTAATTGTCCACTAAACATACCAGTTAAACAAATGTAGGTTTATAATAGTAATTGTCTAGACTGAGGCTACAGATCTACAAACATTGTAATATATCTCTGTCAAATAATAACATTGTATTTGGAATAAAATCAGATTAAAAATTTGTTGATTATCCTAGTGAGTCATTCCTTTGGCTATGGTTTAATGGATGCTGGTGCTATGGTACGACTGGCCAGAAATTGGACAACAGTTCCACCTCAACATATATGTGAAATTCGCTCAAAGGATCATGACAGGTATGGTTGAAATTTATGTAAAGAACAATGACATTGTACTTTATAGGCAAAATGTAGGCATGGCCAAATATCTATGATACTAGAATTCCAGAATTTACGAAAAAATTAAGCATTCTTCATAACAGAGATTCATGTGTAAATGTTATTCCTTTCAAGGAAATAACCAAACATACAATGCACAAATACACAACCATTAAAGATTTGGTACCAAAGCTTGTGTATAGAACCAGCATGATGAAATGCCTGGTTGAAACTGACCACAAATAGGTATCCTGTCATGAATAAAAAAAATGAATTCAGATCTTAGTTTCCTTTGCAAATGAAAAAAAATAATATTAGTTTTATTTTGGAATACACAGATGTTATTGGGGACAATTGTTCAGAATACCATAAAGATCACCTTGGGCAGATAAATTCTGAGGCAGCAAGAATTGTCACTGGTGCCTCAAAATTGACCAGCCTAAGTGTTATTTTGAAGGAATCTGGATGGGAATCTTTACAGGAACATCAAACTAATCATAAAATTATTTTATTTCATCAAATGAGTAATAATAATACACCGGCATATGACTTAGTTCCTCCTATGTATGACCTTGAGCATTCTTATCAAAAACAGAATTCTAATAATATACCGAATATAGCAACTAGGACTAGCTATTATCATAACAGTTTCCTTCTTTCATCTGTATGTCTTTGGAATCAGTTGCTTATGGAAATTAGAAAGTCATCCAGTACCTAAATATTTTTATAGGGGAAAAGATTAGGAAAAATTTTACATGCATGTATTAGAACAGAAAGTTGTTGTCTAAATGAGCATTCATTTTTGTCATTGTAACGAAGTAGAAAGCTTTATTTTTGGATTTTGTCATTTTAGCTTATTGGCGTCATAGGGTATACCTCCCAATATCTACAACTCCTCCTAGACCGCTTGGTACTTTCCAATCATACTTGCATAAATGTTTCAATATATATTTCAGATGTGCACCATGCATTTAGTTTTTCATTAGTCTGGATTTTTTAATACTTTCTAGCTATCTTTGGACTTCTTCATTTTAGCTCACTGGAGTCTTAAGGGTATGCCTCCTATATCTGCAACTCCTCCTCGACCGCTTGGTACCTTGCAGAATGGCTCATTTTATATTGTAGATGCGCCCATGCATTTTGATTTTCTTTAATTTTGTTTTTTTTTCTGATTATCTTTGGACTTTGTCATTATATAACAAAACTTCTTTAATATATATATAGTGCAGGCGACACATGTGTCCTGCGGAACACCCTTATGTTGTTCGAGATATAACGTACAAAGACGTATCATGTATAACCAATTGTCTTATAACCCAATATCAAATCAAAATATCTTGTATGGGGATAGTTCTCTCTCTGATGATGACAATTCAAAAAATTTTATTGTCATTCAAAATTTTATATTAAGCTCAAAACGATTTATGTAATGTTTGTTATATATCATAGCATGTGTGGTTCACGTCTCTACGAGGTTTAATACTTCATATCTATATGTTTTCGATTTCTCAGTGGTCATCATTATCATGTGCGAAATATGGTAGCCATTTCTGATTTGATTCAGGAGAGGAATTAATAAAAGTGTTTTCACTTGTTTTCCAATCCCCCTAGAGGTATTTTCATTTAATTTGGTTACCTTACATGATTTATTTAAATAATATATTGTTTACACTAATATTAGATTTATTAAATATAAATTGGAGAAAATGGTTCAGCTTTTAATGCCATATTTAAGACTGCATACAGTAATTTTTTCTCATATTCTCTACTCAAGGGTGTATTTTGAACGATCTAGTTTAGAAAGAAATGTTGTCAATGATTTGGCAATGTATAGTGTCCTAAACTTATTGTAGGTTTATTATTTATTGGACAAAACTTTTGCTATCAGCCAATTGATACAGACATTGAATTATTTTTCATGACATCAAAAATATTTGGAGGATATCATTATCTTCAAAAAATAGTCTGGTTTGATTGAACTTAAAAAAAGAAGCAATCAAAAATACTATAAATAATGGTCATCTATTTCTCTTACAAATGTTTATATGCAGTGCTTTCATTTAATTTATACATTTCATACAACTGCAAAATTTTGTGGTCCTATTATGGTATTATGGTATAATGCAGATGTTTACATCTGTAGACAGCATAACAAACTGTAAATGTGATGTTCCTTGGCACACATATTCAGACTTGCCTACCCTTATGATTTTGGCATAAGGCTTACTATTTTCACAGTCATCTTACGCCCTTACGATGGTTTACTATTTCCTTATGATTTGTTCAATTTGCGGTATTTCCGGAAATTTTTCAGCCCCGGTCTGTCATTTCGTTGCGGTTCCGTGTATTATAGTTAAATTCGGCATTTGCAGTAATAAAAAGAATGTAAAAAACTATCTTTAAGACAAGAATTCTAGGCTTCCATCTAAGAAAAAGTGTATTTGTGTAACTACATAATGTGCCTTTCATTTAAAGGTAAAGTTTCTGTATTAAAACATGTTTTATTGCATTAAAAAGTGACTTACTATTTTTCATCTCAGATTACAATTTTTTATCAAGTAATTTACTATTTTTGACCAAGAGGGGTAGGCAAGTCTGCATATATATTAATGTGATGTTTCTTGGTACACAAATAAGCTGCTGGCATAAAGTTTCAATATCAGCTTTTTGACCTGACTTGCTTCAGAATATGGGGCATAAAAGGGTTAAATTGGGTGTTTTCACATAATTGGCCACATAATCCATAGATATTGAGTTTCTTTCATTTTGTAAAGAAGCAATGATCTGATATTTAAACTTTTTTTTTCGTTTAAGGCCAATTCCTATGAATGGCAAACTTACAGTACACCTTTATACAGATGGTTGTGATGGTAATCAAGATCATGTCAAATACTTGGAACATGTTCAAGCTAGAATAACTCTCACAGCTTCTCGGAGGGGAGAAATTCAAATATTTCTCATCTCACCGAGGGGTACAAGATCCACACTTCTTGCCAGAAGGGCTAGAGATACCTCCAGAGAGGGTTTTAACAATTGGGCTTTCATGACTACACATTACTGGGGAGAAACTGCAAAAGGTAGTTGGATACTTGAGATTGAAAATGGAGAAAGTTCTTGTAAGTATCTTGTCAATATTATTTTTTTCTTTAAATTAGAAACTAATGTCACCATTTTTTAAATTTGCAATTTTCCTTGTGAGTTTAGACAAATATGAACTTAAAAAAATATATAAAATCATTCACATCAAAAGAAACTTTTATAAACAAAGAAGAATTTAGATAGAAATTGCTTATGTTTATATTTGCATGGGTATTTAAATGGTTTTTTTTATTTAATTAATACTTAATTATTGTAACAATTTATTTGCTGTCAATTTTTTTTTGTCTCGACGAAAGTTGCGGAAAGCAATACATAGGCATGCAAAGTATGACGACGGGGAGGGTGTTAACTTTTACTTAAAACAGGATATTTTGAAAACCCTTTGATGTAGGAACATCATATTTGGTCCAGTGGTAGTACTAATCAAGTGCTACCTGATGGACATAAGGTCATGTGACCTTGACAATTTTACAGTCTAGTGGCCATGTTAAGTTTTTCTGCTTAAGTCCATTTCTCAATAACTAGAAGTGGTAGGTTGATAATATTTGGTATGTAGGTTGGTCTTGGGTAGTACATGTCAGTCTGGCAGTTGACTTTTTGTCCTTGACCTCAATTTCACAGTCTAGTGGCCTTGTCAAGTTTTTCTTCTTAAGTCCATTTTTCAATAACTATAAGTGGTAGGTTGATAATATTTGGTATGTAGGTTGGTCTTGGGTAGTACATGTCAGTCTGGCAGTTGACTTTTGTCCTTGACCTCAATTTCACAGTCTAGTGGCCATGTCAAGTTTTTCTGCTTAAGTCCATTTCTCAATAATCAGAAGTGGTAGGTTGATAATATTTGTATGTAGGTTGGTCTTGGGTAGTACATGTCAGTCTGGCAGTTGACTTTTGTCCTTGACCTCAATTGCATGGTCTAGTGGCCACGTTAAGTTTTTCTGCTTAAGTCCATTTCTCAATAACTAGAAGTGGTAGGTTGATAATACCAAATATTATCAGCCTACCACTTCTCATGTCAGTCTGGCAGGTGACTTTTATCCTTGACCTCAGTTTCACGGTCTAGTGTCCACCTTTTTTAAACAGGTTTATCAGTTTAAGTCCATTTCTCAAAAATTACCTGTCAGACTGACCATACATGGGTAGTACATGTCAGTCTGACAGTTAACTTTTTTCCTTGACCTCAATTTCAGTCTAGTGAGCATGTTCACTTTTCTGATTAGTTCACCTAGATTTCACATCAATTTAGAGGCCAGCAGGGATGTGGGAGACATCTTTTAGGGTCTTCACTTGTTTTTTTTTTTTTTTTGAATTCTCACTTGATTTACTTGTATTTGGGACATAATCCTTTGTACAAGTGAAGTTGACAAAGATATGCCTTTGTGGGTACCATTTATTTTCTTTTTAAGTATTTTAATTTTTTTTTCTGTGAATGAAGATTTGCAATTTACTAATGCTTTGCTGAAATATTTACTTTGAATTTGTCCGGGGGTTTTAATTTTAACTTACAATGGTAGATTTTTTTTTACTTATTTATGTTTTGTTTGCAATCTTATTGACTATTTTTACACTGCTTTTTATTTTTATGTTTTTATACTGATTAAGGAAGGATTATTTTGACTCCTAACAAATCCTTATTCTGTTGGGTTCTGCTAACAACTTCAAAGAAAAATAATTTTGGGGTTGTGGGTTTTCAAAGGTTATTACAAAGAAATATCTGTACATTCTGGGGAAAATGTTATTGCAAGGTCACATCATATAAACAGCTCAACAATGTGAGGAAAGGTCTTATCATAGAAATATTTTATCAGTGTTAGCAGGTATTCCAACTTCACATAGTCTATTCCAATGTCACAACATATATAGAAAAATCTCAACAGTCTTGGGGATAAGGGGTATTCCAGGTCTCATATTAGAAAAATCTCAACAATCTGGGGATTTGGGGTATTCAAAGGTCACATAGATATAAAAATCTCAACA
This sequence comes from Modiolus philippinarum, assembly GCA_002080025.1. Taxonomy (NCBI): domain Eukaryota; kingdom Metazoa; phylum Mollusca; class Bivalvia; order Mytilida; family Modiolidae; genus Modiolus; species Modiolus philippinarum. The sequence continues at coordinate 117,606 of MJUU01000028.1, read as the reverse complement.
GTCTGGGGATAGGGGGTATTCCAAAGTCACATATTAGAAAAATCTCAACAGTCTGGGGATAAAGGGTATTCCAAGGTCACTTATTAGAAAAATCTCAACAGTCTGGGGATAGGGGGTATTCCAAAGTCACACATATAGAAAAATCTCAACAGTCTGGGGATAAGGGGTATTCCAAGGTCACATATTAGAAAAATCTCAACAGTCTGGGGATAAGGGGTATTCCAAGGTCACATATTAGAAAAATCTCAACAGTCTGGGGATAGGGGGTATTCTAAAGTCACATTCTAGAAAAATCTCAACAATCTGGGGATAGGGGGTATTCCAAGGTAGCCTATATAGAAAAATCTCAACAGTCTCGGGAATAGGGGGTATTCCAACATCACATATTAGAAAAATCTCAACAGTCTGGGGATAGTGGTAATTCCAAGGTCACATATTAGAAAAATCTTGACAGTCTGGGGATAGGAGGTATTTTAAAGTCACAATAATCTCAACAGTCTGGGGATAGGGATATTCCAAGGTCACATATATAGAAAAATCTCAACAATCTGGGGATCTGGGTATTCCAAGGTTGCATAGATAGAAAAATCTCAACAGTGTTGGGATAGGGGGTATTCCAAGGTCACATATTAGAAAAATCTCAACAGTCTTGGGATAGAGGGTATTCCAAGGTCGCATATATAGAAAAATCTCATCAGTCTGGGGATAAGATTTCTAAAGTCACATATTAGAAAATTCTCAACAATCTGGGGAAAGGGGTATTCCAAGGTTGCATAGATAGAAAAATCTCAACAGTCTTGGGATATGGGGTATTCCAAGGTCACATATTAGAAAAATCTCAACAGTCTGGGGATAGGGGGTATTCTAAAGTCACATACTAGAAAAATCTCAACTGTCTGGGGATAGGGGTATTCCAAGGTCACATATATAAAAAAAATCTCAACAGTCTGGGGATAGTGGGTATTCCAAGGTCACATATTAGAATAATCTCAACAGTCTAGGGATAAGGGGTATTCCAAGATCACATATTAGAAAAATCTCAACAGTCTGGGGATAAGAGGTATTCTAAAGTCACATATTAGAATAATCTCAACAGGCTGGGGATAGGGGTATTCCAATGTCACATCATATAGAAAAATCTCAACAGTCTGGGGATAGTGGGTATTCCAGGGTCACATATTAGAAAAATCTCAATAGTGTGGGGATAGGGGTATTCCAAGGTCATATATAGAAAAATCTCAACAGTCTTGGGATAGTGGATATTCCAAGGTCACCTATTAGAAAAATCTCAACAGTCTAGGGATAAAGGGTATTCCAAGGTCACATATTAGAAAAATATCAACAGTCTTGGAGAAAAATCTCAAAAGTCTCAGGAATAGGGGGTATCCCAAAGTCACATATACAGAAAAATCTACAACAGACTTGGGATAGTTGGAATTCTTAGGTCTTGTCATAAGAATTGTGTTGTTAAATTTATATATATATATATATAAATATATATACAGATAAAATGTAAAAACAATATGGTTCACAGAAAGTAGACATATATATTGTAATGTATTAAAATCCAACTTATAGGCAACAATAGCATGAGAGGATTAGATCCTAATTTTCAGAGGAAATCATACTTTTTTAGCTCGCCGGGACGAATGTCCGGAGAGCTATTGTCATATCCCCGGCGTCGGCGTCAGCAAAACTTTAACCTGGCTTGTGGAATTGAGACCTGGATAGCTAGGATGTTGATATTTGGTATGTGACTTCCTTGTGATGAGATCTTTCTTCTGGTACTATACTTGTAGACATTTTGACCTTGAACTTGCCCTTAGGGCAATTTTTTTAAAAACTTTAACCTTGCCTCTAGAAGGTAGGCTTTTAGTGGTAGGGTGTTTATATTTGGTATGTTATTTCCTTATGTTGAGAGCCTTCTTCTTGTAGACATTTTGACCTTGACCTTGCCCTGAGGACAATTTTCAAAAAAACTTTAACCTTGCCTATAGAAGGTAGGCTTTTAGTTCTAGGGTGTTCATATTTAGTATATAACTTCCTTATGATGAGAGCTTTCTTCTGGTATCATACTTGTAGACATTTTGACCATGACCTTGCCCTGAGGGCAATTTTCAAAAAACTTTAACCTTGCCTCTAGAAGGTAGGCTTTTAGTGGTAGGGTGTTTATATTTGGTATGTAACTTCCTTATGTTGAGAGCCTTCTTCTGGTACCATACTTGTAGACATTTTGACCTTGACCTTGCCTATAGAAGGTAGGCTTTTAGTTGTAGGGTGTTCATATTTTATATGTAACTTCCTTATGGTGAGAGCTTTCTTGTGGTACATATTTGTAGACATTTTGACCTTGACCTTGTCCTGTGGGCAATTTTTTAAAAACTTTAACTTTGCTTCTAGAATTAAGTTGTTTAGTGGTAGGGTGTTCATATTTGGTATGTGATGTTCTTTTAATGAGAGCTTTGTAATGGTACCATATTTGTAGACATTTTGACCTTGACCTTGGTCTGAGGGCAATTTTTTAAAAACTTTAACTTTGCTTCTAGAATTAAGTTGTTTAATGATAGGGTGTTTATATTTGATATGTGACTTTCTTGTGAAGAAAGCTTTCTATTACTTTCGAATTTATTGTGCATTGAGGTTACTGGAATCCCCGGCGAGCTATGTTGTCTTCTGACAACTCTTGTTTGTTTGATAAAAATGTATATGTCTTCATTTAGTTATAGTATGGTTATAGGTAGATTTATAATAAATACTCTTATAAAGGAGCAAAGGAAAATATTTAAAACTCTTATTATTTTGCAAAAGAAATTCATTTACATGACTTCTGATTTTATAGACATATTCTCCCAGGAAAATTAAAGGATAAAAAGAAAAATCCTAACTTTATTTCTGACCTGTTTGAATTGTTTATAATTCTTTTACATTATGTGTACTTAGTAGCTTTAGGTAAACAAAAAGTCATATTACATAATAATATCACAGATTTTTTATACCTATTACTTTATAGTTTATCCAACCAAAAATATATGTACAATCTCTTTTAGCATAAACATTTTGTCAAATAAAAATTGGCCAGAAAATCAACAAGATCCCCAAAGAATGCACCCTTTTTTTTTAACACATGTTCTATATGCAATATAAAATTTGCCTTTTACTTGATCAGTATGTTACATATGGACCGACTTTGGACTTCATCCTTGGTCAGTATAATCTGAACAGGTCCATATCTCATCAAAAGTCCATAATTTATAAATATCCTTGATTTTTGGGGACAGAGCAAATATAATAAATAATGTCCATGGTATGACAGAATTCATTCATAAGAAATATATTTTAAGGAAAGAATATCAGATGATTATGATTTTTTTTTATAGATTTTCTTTGCTTATTAGTAGTATTTTGTTTGATAGTTACCCTTGTATACCCTATGTTTGCATGTAATGCTTATTCATCCATTTTTTTTTGTTTATGAATAGTATGTACTGCAAAGTGATGAAATATTTCATACCCACATTGGCATAATAAGGAATTAAAATTCATTGCTGAGGATATTTGGTTGCAATCTTAGTAGATATTTTTGTTTGTTTGATACAAATGTATCTGTTATTTCAGATTTATGATTTCTGTGAATCATATGAAGAAATTTATATATATATATTTTGACCTTCATTGTTATTATTTAAAGCATGTTAAACGTTGGCCTGCATTGTAACCAGATACTGTCATATTTCTCCCCATAGATGTCTTTGATATATTGCCACTAATGTTGTTTTGTCCGTCTTTTTTGTTTACAGACCGCTTAGCTAGGTTAAAGGAATGGGTGCTTGTCTTGCACGGAACTGACCAGGATCCACAGCAGCTTACGAGCACTACCACAACAACCACACAACCCACCACAACAAAATCCCCTAAACCTAGACTCAAAAAGGACCATAGTCAATATAATCAAAACCAGCCCAAGTATTATGATCATTATGGAAGCTATGATCACAATAGATACATCCCTCGTACTTCTTATAACTACCATGGTTCAAAATATCAGTCTCGGTATGAGACGTACCGACAATATAGACCAAAACCAACAACCACCACTACGACAACGACAACAACAACAACAACAATGGCCACCACAACCAAAGAACGTTCATTTTTTGCCAAAAATAGCTTTTATAATAACCACAGAAATGTTTATCCAGATTCTCCCTACCATGATCCATTTTTCCAATCCCACAACTTCCCCAGTAAAGACCACATGTGTATTTTTGAAACACTGGCCAAAAAGAAAAACATGTCAGCCCTGCAATACATGAGGATGGTACGAGAGAACATGACTCCAGGCAAGAAATGTCTTCATATAGGCATGAATTTGTTGTTCAACAATCCTTAGTTGTTAGTACCAAGAGACATAACTCTACTGTACCCTTACAGAGTTATGACCCTTGATACCCTGTTGTTGTTTTTGATCGTTATGCATATTGTTTGGTTAGCATGTGTTTGTTTATTTTATAAGAGTAAGATATGTTTACCCAGTGTTGTTCTGTTTTCAGTGTAACAAATCTCAGCAACTAACATTTTCTGTGAACCATGGACTTAAATGAACTTACTTTTTTTATTGAAGATTTTTGTTTATATTTTTTTATTTAGTATTATATAAAGCTTTTACACCTCAGCACATTTTATTCTTAGTTCACTAGATGATTTTGTTTTCTTTTTCTCTCTTTTTTTAAATAATTAATTCCATTTCTAATCTGGCTTCTGTTGCAGTTAAAGCTTATTTTTAGGTTGTTAGTAATGTTGTCGTGTGATGTGTACTAAGACATATTGAGGAATATATTGTTTTATTTTTTATGACAAAGTAGATATTTGTCTCTGGGTATTATTTATGGAACCAAAGATTAGAATCTTTTTAAACAACAATAGATCTGTTTTATATTTACACAGTATCCTCTAGCAGACATAGTATTGAATCACTTTTCACAGAAGTATGGCATGGTATAGAAGAACAGACAAAAAACAAACATAGAAATATTCACAATTAGCACTTCTCTCAACTGTCAGTTTAATTCCTGTTAAGACTTTTGTACTATACCACAAGTCATTTAATAAGTCATATTTCCTTGATTTACGAATTTATATACAATGTAGTTATTTTTCTGAAATTTTACGTTTTTAGTAAAAACAGTGTTGAATTTATAATCTTGATAATTTAACTTATGAATTTGTTTAACTTTTCAAGTAGTTGTTATTTGGTTGTTAATGGAAATTTAACATTACTTCCGTGTGCAATATTGCCATTTAATAAGTATTTTATGTCAAGCAAGCAATCTGTACAGATATCATCCTGAGAACATGATGCAATATACTGAGGTGACTTCATCTCGTGTTAACTAACTTAAAATATGCTACCAAAGGAATTTAAAGTCTGTTTGAAGACACGCCACCCTAAAACTCCAACTACTACACATTATTATCCCCTTGCATAACTGAGTTGGGAAGGAGACATAGCATTTTGCCAGTTTGTCCATATGTCTGTCTGTATACATCAGTTCATCCATCACACATAAAAATCTATGTTGCTTTTGAAATAGAAGTCTGAGATGGATGAACTTCTCTAGTTTGCATTTTTGATAGCTGTTGTTGTTGGTATAAAAATAGGGTAACCTTAACCTACTTTTCATGCACGAGTGACTCAGGTTAAATGTTTGTATAAAAAAACCAGATCTGAGATACCAGAACAGTTAGATGAATAATATTTTTATGTGGATGCACCTGTTAGAGTCATTATAATGTTCCTGATATAAATGAGGTCACCTTGAACCTACATTTCTTGCATTAGTGACTTGGGTTTAAGTATGTTTTTAGTTTACAATACCAATAATCAATGATTAAAAGATACATCTTCAGGGATTGTTTCAGCTGTGGATTGTTCTATATATGTTATGGCTCATAACATACAATGTGTTTCATTTTTGCTTCAAATACATCAAGTCTTATTAACAGGGCTTGATATAGATGTTTACAGCCAGAACTATTTAATTTTAAAAGCTTAAATCAGTATAGTTTTATGAAATTAATTCTCTAAGCCTATTTTGGGAATATTATGCTAACAGTCCATATTCTGTCACTTAAAACGGACTGTATATAGTCAAAAATATACAGTAGAAATTAGTAGCTCGATCTTTTAATACCATGGATAATTTAAAAAAAATATATCCAACTTTCTGTTTTTGTATGTGTTGAAACTTCTTGATCTCAAACAGGATTGGTAACTTTGACAGCAATTAATAGTTACTCATAAATAATTTTCAGTACAATTCTAGTTTTGTTTGCATCCCTATAACCCAATAGTCCAATTAAAAATCTGTATCATTATTTTATACTTTGTCAAGATGTCAAGATGTCAAGATGTCAAGATATAGAATTTGAGCTTATTAGTCCCCTACCGGCTTCGCCGAAGGGGACTTTAGGTTTGCACTCCGTCAGTCAGTCCGTCCGTCACTCCGTCAGTCAGTCCGTCCGTCACTCCGTCAGTCAGTCTGTCACACTCAGTTTTACGGACTTTTTTCCCATACTATAAGAGATATTTATCTCAGATTTGGTATGCAAGTCTAACACCATGAGTAACAGATCAAGTTCGAATTTGGTTCCGGTTCATTGATTTTGGACGGAGTTATGGGCCTTTGACTTAGAAAATTGTGCTATTATATAGGTTTTCCGGACTTTTTAGCTCACCTGGTCTAAAAGGCCATGTGAGCTTTTGCCATCACTTTGCATCCGTCGTCCATCAACAATTTCAAAAATCTTCTCCTCTGAAACTGCTGAGCCAATTGTAACCAAACTTGGCCTGAAGCATCACCAGGGTATGCAGTTTAAAATTGTGTTCGATTAGTCCGAAGACCAAACAACATGGCTGCTGTTACTAAAAATAGAACATAGGGGTAAATTGCTGTTTTTTGCAAATAACTCAAAAACCATTACGCATATCAAAAATCTGACGCGGCAAAAGTGATCAGCATAGCAAGATCTACCTGCCCTGCAATTTTGAAGAAAATCCGAAAACCCATCTTGGAGTTATTGCCCTTTTTCTGTAAAATTTGCAAAATATTAACTTTATTAATTTTTTATCAGAAAAACTATAAGAGATGCAAGTCAGCTTTAAATTGCAAAACTGTTCAGCATGTCAAGATCTACCTACCCTGAAATTTTGAAGATAATCCATAAACCCTTGTAGGAGTTATTGCCCTTTTTTCACGGAATTTTCAAAATTTTCATATTTTTCATCTTTTTTTTCCAAAACTATAGAAGATGAAGGTTAATTGTCAATTGATAAAATGTTTGCAATGCTGTGGCGACTTCAAAACTGATGTTAAAAATTGTTTGTTGACCGCCATTTTCAAAATGGCCGCCAAAAAAGGCAGGAAAATTCAACATTGTCTGATTTCAATGAAATTTGGTTTTCCCAGTGGATATTGATGTTGCTACTGCAATACCGGTGTTGAAAATTGTTTGTTGACTGCCATTTTCATAATGGTCGCCGAAAAGGCGGGAAAATTCAACATTGTCCGATTTCAATGAAATTTGGTCTCCAAAAAGGTATTGATGTAACAACTTCAAAACTGATGTTAAAAATTGTTCGTTGACCGCCATTTTCAAAATGGCTGCCAAGTCAACATTGTCTGATCTCAATGAAATTTGGTTTCCAAGTGGATATTGATGTCACTACTGCAAAACCGGTGTTGAAAATTGTTTGTTGACTGCCATTTTCAAAATGGCCGCCAAAAAGGTGGGAAAATTCAACATTGTCTGTTTTCAATGAAATTTGGTTTCCAAATAGATATTGATGTAGTAACTTAAAGATATAATTGTTGTTGACTTCCATTTACCAAATGATGTCTCGACTTCAAAACTGGTGTCGAAAGTGGTCCTTAGCAAGACAATTTGTCAAAAAAGCCAAACAAAGAAGTACAGTAAAACATGATCAGACTTAAAATAGAGTCCAAGTTAATGGTGGTGTTTGCTCTACCAAAGTTTGAGAGACTGAAGTTCAACTCTATAATTTACAATGTAAGCTTGATTGTGGCAACTGAAAGCCAGGTGAGCGATATAGGCCCCAGGGAGCCTCTGGTTTTCTAAACCGTTCCAGATATGACGCTAATATTAGCTATGAGAGTCTACCACTATGAATTACAGAGCAAGTTTTAGTTTGTTTCCGGTCCATTGATTTTGGATGGAGTTATGGGCCTTTGACTTAGAAAATTGTGGTAAAATATAGGTTGTCCCAACTTTTTTTCTAAACCGTTCCAGATATGAAACTTATATTTTTTGTGAGAGTCTACTGCTATGAGTTGCCAAGCAAGTTAGAGTTTGGTTCTGGTCCATTGATTTTGAATGGAGTTATGGGCCTTTGACTTAGAAAATTTTGGTAAAATATAGGTTTTCTGGACTTTTTTCTGAACTGTTACAGATATGAAGATAATATTTGCTATGTGAGTCTACCACCATGAGTTACAGATAAAGTTCGAGTTTGGTTTCTTCCCATTGATTTTGGACGGAGTAATGGGCCTTTGACTTAGAAAATTGTGCTAAAATGTAGGTTTTTCAAACTTTTTTTCTGAACTGTTCCAGATATTAAGCTAATATTTGCTATGTGAGTCTAGCACTATGAGTTACAGATCAAGTTTGAGTTTGATTTTGGATGGAGTTATGGGTATTTGACTTAGAAAATTTTGGTACAATATAGGTTTTCCAAACCTTTTTTCTGAACTGTTCCAGATATTAAGCTTATATTTGCTATGTGAGTCTAGCAGTATGAGTTACAGATTAAGTTGGAGTTTGGTTCCGATCCATTGATTTTGGACAGAGTTATGGGCCTTGGGATCATTAAATTTTTTTTCTTTAACTATTTTTGCTGGTATAACAAAGAATTATTCCACCGGTAGGGGACTTCTGTATTGCCTTGCAATACGATCCACACTTGTTTAAAAATGAAAAGAAATAAATGAAATAAAATCCCAGTTTATATGAAATAAAGCAGACAATATAAATAGGATAGTAGCAGAACATAATCCATCAATAGAGATATTTACCTGTTAACTTAGAGGATACTTGGTCAAAACAATGTGAACTCGCATTAATATATTTTCACAAAGTAATGTTTGCCTTTTAGTATACTGAAGAATAATAGAATAGAAAAAAACATGCTTTACACGTACATTTGTATATCCGATTACCTTCATATATATAGCATATTTCAAAAGGCTTTTTTTTAGATAGATAGACATTTGTGAAATAAAGTATCTTTTTTTTTTCATTACAGCTCAGTTGAAAGAATGGAGCCTAGTTGTCATGGGAACAGCAACACACCCACAAAAAATAAACGACTCCACACAATCATATGCTCCTAAAACTGCATTTAAATGTGCAGGTATTACCAGTAATGGTGTATGTATTGGTAAGTAAAACATCTAATAAGTTTATTCTATATCTTGACTCTAAAAGTAAATGATACATTTAATCAGAGTTAGGTGTTGAGAAACTTGAAGTTTATCATACTAGTTGACAAAATCAAGGAACTTGTCCCTCAAAACTGAAAGCTTTTGTTTTTTATCATAAACTAGTGAACCATTCTGAATTTCTTATATTATTGAAAAAGTATCTTGTCTCTAGGGATGGGTATGTCCATCCCTCCGCATATTTAATGTCTACATTTTCTGAACTTATATTTGTAGGAATATTTTCATTTTTGGTTTATCATCCTTCACTATATTACCATCCTTCCCTATGGTTATATCAGCTTGCAGAGTACTCCTGCAAAACCCTTATCTGATTGACCCGGATATATCAGAAGTTGACCTGGATATATCAAGCGATTCCCCCAACTTTCAAAGAAAATAACTTCTTTTTTAAAGTGTTCATATGAAATAAAGCTGATAAAAGAAAAAACTTACATTTTCTCTCTCAGATTAGGTATGCAAACAGAGTCATAATTACACAAATAGATAATCTAGACGTCAGAAAAACTACAAAAACTTGGTAACTGCAGAGCTTCCATGTTTTCACATTATGACGTCATAAAAGCTCTAAGGAATGATAGAATAATGTAACCACCAAAGGTTGCTGCAACATTTAAAATCGACATAATTTTGAGTACTTCCATTAAAATATTCACCGGGTTACAAAACGTTTGGTGATAAAATGATTAAAAGCTAAAGAACATTTTATGCAGCGGAAAATTGTTGAAAAGGCGAGAAAGACATGTATGTGGAATTTCCCACGTGACTTTGTGAGAATTTGAAACCTCAGTTCAAAAGTTGCAAATTTAAAATACAAAATAAAGATGATAAACGAAGTTATGGGGCTTTTGACAGCTGAAGTATTGTAAAATATCATCCTGCTCGCCAGAATATTAAGCTTGGGGTGAGTGTGCTTCATATTGTTGCTCACTGGATGAAATTTTACGATAGATAGCTGTCAAGAGGCTGATAACATATACATATTTGTTGTCTGTCAAGCTACCACTCCGTGGTTCATTATTTACTTGTATTTCATTATGGATGTACGGTCTGAAATCCGGTGATATTGAAATAATAGAATATGAACTCTCCTTGAGAAAAGATAAAAATGTCGATTGCAATGTCTAACTTTTTAAGACCTGAGAAAAGTTACTTATAACATGAAAATTTATACAATGTACTATGTTATGTTCATGTTATGTATCTCGATATTGCCAGTTTACATTTTAAACTAGTGGCGGATCCAGACTTTCTGCTAAGAGGGGGCCCGGCCTATAATTTTTTCAAAAGGGGGGCCCAGAACCCAATTTTTTAAAAAAATCCCTAGGAATTTTAAATATTCCCCCCCCCCCAAATCTGCCACTGTAAACAAATTTTGATATTTGTTTCATATTTTTTAAATGAAAAATGAGATTTCCCGGAATATACCTGGTTCAAAAGAGTTTTAGTTCATTTGCAAATTTTGGACTGGGTACACACAGTGGTTTCAACGAAATAAAGTATACAAAACTACCATTTCTACCTCGCAACTGTCCAGGTTACATAAACAAAATCAAATTTTACTCACTTTAGCACGTGGGGTCTTTGAATGGGCTTTAACTGAAGGCATGCCCTTTTCTTTGATTGAACCAATGAAATCTTTTGTTGATGATTTTGAGATCATGTGTATAAAAGGAAAATGGCACTGTTTCGAGATGATATGATTTTGCCTAGTAACATAGAATTAATTTTAGATCTCATTGTTGCTTAGAATCATCACTTAATTGACCTATAGATAAAGTATGTTGAAAAATCTATCTGTACATATAATCTTGTCTGGGTACATGCATTTTTAATGCCCTATAGCAATTGATTTTGACCAGTCTGTCCATTGAATATTTTCATCACGACCGTAAATTATGTAAGGTATTTGCATAATACCTCTTCTTTGAGGCAAGTTTAATCACTTTTTAACTACAAAGTAAGATGACGTTTTCGCTATATATTGTATTTGTATATTTCGTTTGAATAACTAAATACCGAAGTTACTGTGAATTTTGATTCTGCATATGCACATTTCGACAACTTATGTCTCTTCAGTGCAGATAAAATCTAAAAATTTGGAAGACCATAAAATCAAAGATGGTTAAAAACTGATAGAGAACTAATTACCAAATATGAACTTAATCAGCTAAGGACAGCATTGCAGGAGGGAGATACTCCTTACTTTGAAGAAAATTTACAAAAATTAGAAATCTTGTCATTTTGTCGATTGTTTATGTTCGTTGCCATGCTGTTAATTTGTTCCGTAAAAGTTATGAACACAGAAGAGTTTTTCTAGAAGGGAGATAATTTTATACCACTAGATTTCCCGCTGTGTAATATTGTCAGAAGATGAAATCCAAGGGGCAAAAAGACAAAGTAGGTGCAAAACTACCAGAAAAAAACTGGAAATGATACTTTATTTTGTAATGATGGGTTTACATGTTAGGCCATGTTAAGTAGTTTTGAAAGTTTGTGTCTCGCCCGCTATGAAAGGCACGGAAAGCAAGACATATGCGTACAAAATTTGATGGCGATTAGTTCAGTTTCTCAGCAACAACAAGTGGTAGGTATATGATATGTGGTATATGGGTTGGTCTTGGAAAGTACATGAAAGTCTGTCATATGGCTCTTGTCCTTGACCTCAATTTCACAGTTCAGTTTTTGTGATGAGGTCAGTTTCTCAATAACTACAAGTGTTAGGTCAATAATATTTTGTATATGGGTTGGTCTTGTGTAGTACATGACAGTCTGTCACACTGCTTTTGTCCCTGACCTCAATTTCATTGTCAAGTGCATATGTCAAGTTTTTCAGTATATAATAATGGTAGGTAAATGATATATGGTATGTGGGTTGATCTTCTGTAGTACATGACAGTCTACCATATTACTAATGTCTGTTACCTCAATTTCATGGTCTAGTGAGCATGTTTAGTTTTTTATTATCTATTAATGGTAAGAATGCCACTGATGTTTTGAATTTGGGTTTGTCTTGAATGTATATGACTGTCTTTAATATGGCTTTTGTCCTTGACCTTATGTTTTCATTGTATTGAACATTTTTGGTTTTTCAGTATCTATTAGTGATAGGCTAGCAGTCTTGTGAACATGTTTAGTTGTTGTGATAAGATCAGCTTAATTTTTCATATCAATTTTAGTGGTCAAGCAGTGATGGTGGAGACATCTATTAGGGTCTACACTTGTTCTAAACATTTTCAATCCTTTGTTTGTAGGATTGCAGTATGTTAGCTTGTTTTGTTTTACATTGACTGCACAAGATATTAAATCAATTGAGATGGAAAGACCAAATGTCACTGATGAATGCAACAAAAATTAAATATTAAATAAAAAAAAATTGAAATTATCTTTAGGTATAAAGATAAGTAAAAAAAAAACTGCACAAACTGCCTGAGATATATAGTATCATAACAATATTTTTCTATGATTATCCAAACATTGAATGTTAAATTTTTTTTTTTTCCAGAGTGTAAGTTAGGATTTTATAGATACGGAGAAGGATGTGTTCCTAGTTGTCCAGATCATTATTACGGAGAAATGGAAACTGTAATGATTGGAGATAATGCAACTATTTCTTTGAAAAAATCGTACCACCGACACGGTGTGTGTAAAAAATGTAATGGTGCCTGTAAGACGTGCAAGGGGCCTTACGTGACAGACTGCTATCAATGTAATAAAGATTATGAAGTACGCAGTGGTCAGTGTCACAAAAAACCATTGATGAACTTTTTAGACCCAGATATGCTGAGTTTCTTTGTTTGGGTTATCATACTATGCACCTCATTAATTTTATTGTTCGGTGTTGTATTTATAGTGTTACAGGCGCGGGACCATAGAATTTTATGTTGGAAAGAAAAAAGACATTATGACGATTCAAAGGGAAAATATAATGGTATAACTGTAAATATGTCAGCGACACAAGAAAGTGATAGCGACCATGTAGAACGTGTATTACAAAATAGACATACAACTATTAATCCATGTATATACCATAATAATTATACACACCAGCATGCATAGCTACCGTAAATATTCTCGTCTGTGATCGTGTGTATGTATGTCTGCTCAAAAGTGAAAAGTTGATTACATAAATTTGAATAGCCAAGTGTCAAAATGTTGTTTACTTGTGAATTTGTTTTCACTTTGCATTTTTTATTTTTTGTACAAGAAAAATAACACATCTTTTCTAACCAAAAACTAATGAGCATTTTTTTCCTTAAAACACATCAGTAATAACTGAATAACTAAAATACTCTTTATTTAATAATACCAATTGTTATTTCTCTTTTTATATTATTTTGTTAAGTTGTGTCCTATAGTATAAGTAGTTGTTATAAAAGCATTCATTCACCAAGATTTCATAAATTCAATATCTACTTTAACAGTTTTAATGATTATTTTATCAAATATCTGTGCCAAAATGATGTTTTTGAAATCCTTTTATTTTACATATAACAGTTTTAATCCTGATTTGTTTACTCTCTTCATTTTAGTGGTTGTTTAGTTTATAGTTCATGAATAATTTGTTGTAATTAATTTTCAATCAACTATAGAAACTGGTATTTGTTGAATTATTTACTGTATTTGATTTTCATTGCTGATCATCTTAGATATATGTAATAGATGAAGAATTAACTAATGAATGACTACTTAATGTTTACATTTATGCCTTTTAATTCTTCAAAATGTGGTGTTTACAAAATACATAATTCTATATGAGGGAGTTTTAAGAGATTATTTTCTAATATTGTTGTTAATGATCCCTTTTGTTATTTGGGCATCAAATTGAAATGCAAAATGTTCACAACAAAATTTCATGCTGTTACTGTGAATAATAAATATGTTAGGTCTTGTTTACGTTATTTACTGCCAAATTCTGTTTATGGTGTAAATTTCCTATCATATATTACATGTGTTATGAGTTTTGAAAGGTCAGATTATTTGTTATACAAAATATTTTATGAAATATTTCAGATAAAAAATATATATATAGGTCCATATTAAGCTTATATACTAAAAAACAACTTTTGAAATTAAATAAATAAGACCTAAAGCACTAGAATGTTTTCTCTATATATTCACAATAGTCTGTATCTAATTAGGGCTATTCCATTAAATGGGTGTTGGAGGAGAGGAGGGCAAGTTTGTTTTGTTTTGTTTTTACATTGGTGCTGAGTCATTCTCAGTTTTTGGCCACTATCTGTATGTTAAGTTTTTCACAAAAAGGTTGATGGTTGTAGGGGTATTTTAAAAAGTCCCTTCCTACCCACCCACAAACATTTGAATGGAATTGCCCTAATTGGGTTTTATCATTATTTATTAATCTTGTGATAACATACTATGATTAAATGTAATGGGTTATGTAATTAGAATGTGTGTGAAATTAGATGTAAATTTCTTTTTGTATGATTTTGTTTACAAATGAAAATCCTAGCTCAAGTGATCTTGATGTATTATATTGTTACATGGGAACAAACCATTTTGTAAATGAGTTTTGTATTGTGTTGTATTTGCTGATTTTTGTTTTGATATTTAGTCATACTTGTCATTACTATGTCCTTGTTAGATTACAGTATGCCTGCTAAATACAAAATTTATACAATATAAAACACTATGTAGTTTTCTCTGATACCATAGACAAATTCAAAAATTGAAAATTTTCTCAGCGACTTCAGTAAGATGATATATTTCTTTTTTGTTATTCCAAAAGCATTGTATAGAAAGGCTGAAAGGCATTTTATTTAAAAAACAGTTGAATTGTTGCTAAAATCTCTTTTTGCTAATTTTGGAATTTAAGCTCATATTATTACTATGATTATTACACTTTACCCTTAGTTTGAATTGATATTAACAGATTGACTGCCATTATTTAGCAAAGAAAGTAATTTCTCTTATGTTGATGATTTTCTCACATGCACTCATAATCCAGGGGGGTTAGGGCAGGTGCATGAAAATTTTTAGACTAATAATGGCCACAACCCTAATTTAACCAAAAACATTTATCTTTTCCTGTTTTAGGAGGTGACAAAAGCCCCTCATGCCACACCCTAAATCCATGCCTGTCATCAGTTTTGTTGTTAATAATGTTGATGATGTTATTGTGTTTTTGTTTGCATCTTTTTTATATAAATAATGATAGACCAAACTATGTATTATATTGTCTCAATTAATTTTCATTCTTTAGAAAAAATACTCCATATTTTTCATTTATTTTCCCAAGATAAATATTTAACATCCGTAGAAGTAGTGTGTAGAGTCTTTTCTAGTTAATCTCTACCATAGTTTCGATTATTTACGTGGCAGAATCTACTTTACAACATGATATGTATAGTACAAAATTGTGGCTAAAGTATCAGAAATTCCAAAATTTTAATTATTTTGAGAAAAAAAGCTTCTTATTCCATGTTTTGTTCGTACTCAAGCAATTTTGTAACTGTGAAATAAACCACAAGTGTTCACTTGTTAATCCTTAGGCCAAAGAAATGGTGTTACATATTTTTGTCTTGTATTTATTGTGTTGCTTTTTGATAATGTAGATAAACCACACTTGCCTTGTAAATTCAAGCATAGTTATTAGTTGAACCATGCAGTCAGTTGTCAAGGCCTTCAACATAGCAGTTTTTACATGTCTTAGTCGGAGGACAACAGTGTTTTTCCATTCAATTGGCACTACTACATCCAATCCTGTAGAGAAAAAAGTACTTTTTAATAAATTGTCTTCATGGCATATATTATGACAACCCCCTGATTAGATAGATATACCGTATATCGGGATTTTTTCGCGTGTGTCTAATTTTCGCTATGTTCGCGGTAGGCAACCATGCGCGAATTTTAGCCTCCGCGTAAAATTCACTGCCCATTCAGATGCATTAGATTGANTATAAAAACGCGAATTATAAACGTAGCGAATTTTTCACTGGCCTCTTTTACGCCTAAATCGCGAACAAAACCCGACGCGAAAATAACCCGATATACGGTAATAGTTTTTATGGTCTTGCCTGCGACGAAAGTCGTGAAAGCGAGACATAGCGATCATAGATTCTGTCGTCAGCGTCGATAACATTTGGTTAACCCAAATGTTAAACTTTTTTTAAACTTCAGTAACTTTGTCAAATCATATTCAATATCAATGAAATTTGGACACAATATTCAGAACAACTTCATTATTGAATTCTAAGTATATTTTTGAAAAAAAAAATAATTCCAATTTTTCCGTATTTTGCCATTTGTTCGACTTAATTTTTTTCAATAAATGTTTCTTGTTTCCACTATATTTCAACACCTACATGCCATAGAGGGATGATGATTGGTGAGTGGTTACATCTTTAGTAGTAACCAACATCAATACTAGAATTATGTCACCTTGACCTATATTTTCCGCATCAATGAATTTGACTAAATTTTCACTTTGGCCCATAATATCAACAAAGTTTAAACAAATTGGAACTTAGGAAATTTAATTTTGA